>PVIC010000440.1:0-115414 GCA_004025085.1 Thryonomys swinderianus
TCCTCTCCAAGACAGCCTTGGGGTCAGATGGGAGTCAGCTCAGTGTGGTCCTGCCAGGCCTAGTGACTCCAATCCCTATCTTGCTCCTCTAAGAGCAGCAGCTAAGAGGAGGCAGGGTCAGAGGAACTGCAAAACCAGCCATGGTGGTATGGGCCTATAATCCCAGCACTCTAGAGGCTGAAGCAGGAAGATTGCTGTGAGTTTGAGACCAGGCTGGCCTACACACGCCAAGCTCAAGGCCAGTCTGAATTACAAAGCAAGAGTTTGCCTCAAAAATACATACATAAATTAAAATTAATTTAAAAAAATTCCCGGGAGGCTGAATCTATTCCATGTTCTAAAACCAAATGAGCTCTAAAAGGAAGAGAATGAAGTAGACAAATTAAGATGGGCCCTGGGAGTTTTTGATAGAAAGAAAAAAATAAACCCAAGGACAGCCAGGAAGATAAAGATCCTAAAGTGAAGCCATAAAGCACATAAAGTGGGGAAACAGTAGCAAGTAAGTAAATGATTTGAGTAAAGGGACCCCACGGTATGAGAGTAAAAGAGAAAGTTAAGACGAAAGAACATGGCTAATAACCCAGTGTGCTGTCCCAAACAGGAAAACCGGGTCCTGTTGGGTATCCTCGTCTCTGCCCTGCCAAAGGGAGACAGCAGTCCGGGTAGACCAACAATCCCTATCTGCCTCAACCAGGTTTGATTTCCAGGGTTGCAGAGAACATGAGGTAGTGGAAGGGCCTGTGCCAGACTGAGTGGCCTCTCAGTCCTGGGTTGGTCCCGCCTATCATACTCTGCAGTAACTTAAACACCGCCAAACGCAAACCAGGTCTCGGGACTTAGAAACAGGGCCAGACGCTTCCAACCAAACCCGGCCCTTAGCCCCCAAACCGGGAAGCCCCCTCCTCTTCCAAGTGTTGCATCTGGGGATCAGAGAGGGCAGCCTCTCACCTAAAGTCACACAGGAGTCGGAAGTTCCGCAGGAGGAGAACACCCACCGGGTTTCTTCTCCTCACCAGGGTACCCCCCTTGGGGAGGAGCCGACCGGAGCCCCTCCTGCGCCCCGCCCCGGAGGGGCGGCCCGGGGGCGGGTGGAGGAAGTGAGCGCAGCGGGGAGGAATGCGAGCGGGCGGGGCGCACCGGCCCGGGGTGGCGGGGACAGCAGTCTGGCGGCGGGACGGCGGGCTCGGGGATCCGACCGCGAACGATGCCTCACTTCACCGTGGTGCCAGTGGACGGGCCGCGGCGCGGCGACTATGACAACCTCGAGGGGCTCAGTTGGGTGGACTACGGGGAGCACGCAGAGCGGGAAGAGTCGGACGGTGAGGGCGCGCCGGGCCGGGGCCCTGGCGGGACAGCGGGGCTACCACGCGGGGCCCGCGCCCTTGCGCTCGGCGGACTGGCGTCGGCGCACACGTCGGTGCCCCTGCGCCGCCGCCGCTCCCGGCTCCGCGCGCGCAGACTCGGTTTCCTCGCCTCGGGTGCCGGGCCTGGCCGCCCCCCAGCTCCTCCCTAGCAGGCCGCGGGCGGGGGCTGCAGACGTGGCCACCCGGCTCGGGAGAGCGCCAGCCCGAGTCTCCGGCCCTGCCTGCCGGAGCGCAGCGGAAGCCGGGGCTGCAGCCCCTCGCCTTGGTGAACCGCCCACCGGCCCGCACCCTCTCAGCCCCCCGCGTGGGATTCAGCGTCTGTGCCCCCTGTAGTTCCCTCCTTCCCTGTTTCACCCTGTTCTCTGCGCACAAGGAGAGGCATGTGTTGACCCCGGCGGTTGTGTCGGGACAGCAAGCTTACGGGGAGCACCGCCCCGGGGCCAGGCGTGTTGAGGCACTTACCTGAATTAACTCGTTTAATCTTCCTTACCTCCCCTGTGGGACTGGCGCTGTAACTTCTGCAACTCCTTCTTAGGAAAGAGTGAAGGGAGGCGGGGAGGGTTATATAACCCCGGGGGTGGGTTTCAAACCTAGAGGCCAGATGGGCGCCACTTCACTCTTAACTTTGGTGTTACCGCTGGACCTGGAGGTGAGCGCCTCTCTCTCCCTCTCTCCTCTCTCGCTCCCTCCCCTCCATCTTCCTCTCTTTTTCTTTCTCTCTCTCTCTCTGCCTGCTTGCCTGTCTGTCTGTCTGTCTCTCTCTCTCTCTCTCTCTGTCTCTCGTCTTCCAGGTACCTCCCTGTCTCCACATGCCATTCTCTATCTCCTACAGCGGCTCCCCACCCCAGTGCTGACCTTGGCCACAGCCCACCCTGGTAGTGTGAACATCACAAGAAGGATGTGTCAGTGCGGTGGCGTGTGCAGTGTAACTGCAAGTGTGCAGATGGGGGTATCACAGGGTGAAGGTACCCCTCAGGCCAGAGCATGTGCTGTGGGCCAGTTTCCTGTGGGGTTGTAGTTGATGAGGTTGATGACTAATGACAAATGCAGATGATGTTGACAGAGATGACCCGTGTGTAATGCCAGTGATGGTTGTATGTGTATGGCCATGGGTTGATATGCCACAGGACAATGGCACAGGTTGCTGGACATCATGGAGGTTTTTCAGGTTTGACAGCTGTGTAAGTGACCCTTACCCTGCTCTGGTCCGTCTGCAGCCTGGTTCAAGGTATCAGAGCAGCAGCCAGCATCCCTGCTGTCATAGGTCCCAATGTCCCCAGAGACTGGGCTGGGCTACTTGCCTCTGATCAGCCTAAACCAGTGGGTAGGGAGAGCTGAGTCTCTGGTGCTGCCCTGGCCCCTCACAGGGTGACTGGAGGAACCTGGAACCACATTGGCTGAAACCTGCCAGATCCCTCCACCTCCAGTAGATCAGCCCCTCCCACTGTCTCCTTCCTCTACTCCTTTCAGCCAGACCCTGGCCGTGTCTGCAGGATGGGTGACACCTTGCACCCCGGTGAGTGATTCTGATCCTTCTTGGTGGGGACTGTGAAGGTTCAGGGGGTCACAAAACTAGTCAGCTTCAGATCCACCTCCTAGGACACCTGGCCCAAGGCCCACCTCTGTTCCGAGGGGTCTAGCTAGCCTGTTGGCATGGGGTAGTCTCCAGGGCAACCTTAAGCAGATGCCGCTGTGCGAAGAAGGCAGGAGGATCACTGTCTTCACAGTTGCTGGTGGGAACACACTTGTGTACTTCACAGGCCCTGGCCATACTTGGGTTCACTAGGGTCTGAGGTGGGATCTAAGCAGCCTGGGCCTGGGAGGCGTGCCCAGACCTGCCCTGGAATTTTTGGAATAGCTGAAGGCAGAACAGGCAGCCCGAAGCTGAGGGCAGTATAAACACAGAGCCACTGCTTAGACCCTCTTCCATTCACACAGCCCCACAGGAACTAACTATCCCTAAATGAGGCTTTGAGACACCCCAAGGAATCCTCTATATTTGGTATAGACAGTTCCTTTTCTGATGCTCTGGGCAGTTGAAAGAGTGGGTTTTACTGTCTGTATAGACAAGGACAGGGCAACAGCGAACTAAGCAGCACAGAGAAGGTAAGCAGATTTCCCTGGGTTACACAGGACAAGGGCCAAGAATCTGAGCCAAGCTTCTGACAGTCTGAACAGCTAGAGGATACGTAGGCAAACCCTGGACAAGTTGTATACCTTTTCTCTAAGTTAAAAGGATTAGGCTCAACTCTGGGATTCATTCAGGATGGACTGGAGTCTGGACAAGGAATAAGAACCTGCAGCTTAGCCCTTACGTGGCTCTGGTGAAACTGCACCCCTATTTGACTTCGCTGCTGCATGGCCTTGCCTCTGAACCTCTCTGGGCCTTACTCTTTGTCCCTACAACGGTATCTACTAGAATGTTGCTGTAAGGACAAGAAGCAACTCTTGGTTGGTTGGTTGGTTTGTTCTTCACACAGGATCTCCCTCTGTAATTTAGGCTGGACTTGAACTTACCATGTAACCCAAGCTGGCTTCAAACTTGTGCTCTTCCCATCTCAGCAGCCTCTTCAATGCTGGGATTATAGGCATGCACCTCCATCCTAGAGACAACACTTGGAAGGGCCACTCTGGAGTGATAACTGAAAAGACAAGGGATCACCTGGGTCTTGGAGGACCTTCCTCAGGCGTTTGGAGTAGGAGGGTCTGCTTCGTGCTCAACTGTACATTTTCTGGGTACTAGTTTGTATTCAGACAAATCAACAGTGTAGGGCAGGCTGCAGTGTGTTAGTTTAGAATATTTTATCATTCATTTCCAACCTGCTTTTACAAAAGGATCAGAAATGCACAATAAAAATGCCTCCCCTAAGGGATGCAGGAGACAACTCTGCTATTAGATAGATGATGTTATCTGAGTAAATTGAACTTAGAGATTCCTGGCAGCCAAGGCAGAAAGGGAAATAAGCTGCAATTTTCTGTCAAAATGGACAGTCTAATTTATTCAGGGGAGATACTTTTTTGTCACAAAGAATCAGAGTAATTTTCAGAGGCTTCTCACTGAAGAGCTACAATATGAAAGACAGTGTTGCTGAATTTTCAGGTTTGTCTTGTGACTCCTGATCCTGAATAAATAAATATCTTGGGGTAGTAGAGTGTCTGAGGAGCCATGAGACGTCACTAAACTTTTTTTTTTTTTTGAGACAGGGTCTCACTTTGTAGTTCAGGCTGGCCCTGAGCTCACTATGTAGCCCACGCAAGCCTCGAACTCAGCAGTCCTCCTGCCTCTGCCTCCCAAGTGCTGGGATTACAGGCGTGAGCCACCACATCCAGCACTGTGGTATGTGGTATTGATTGCTGGTGGGCACGAGTCACCATGCCCAGCATTGTATGTGGTTACCGGGATCGAACTCAGGACCTTGCGCTTGCAAGGCAGGTGCTGGAACCACTGAGCTAAATCTCTACCCCACTAAACTTTAACATGACTTAGTGGGCTGAGTAGGCCTCTGGCTGCCTTCGTCCACAGTGCCATTGGCACTGACTGGTATGCCATCATCAAATGTTGGACGGAGCTGCCTGGCCCACCAGCTAATCAGGTTGCTGGATAAGGCAGAGGTACTACTGCTAGGAGAAGCAGGAGCTGATGGCTGTGCATCTTCCCATCTCAGGACACACTTTCCCTGTCAGTTTTGATGATAATCTAGTTGCAGCACCTCCTAAGTGGTCCTGAGTTTGGATAAGGCAAGTAAAACCACATGCTAATAGCAAGAGGATTTTCCAGGTGGAGGAGGATGCACTAATCAACCTCAGCTGCAAATAAGAAATTGTGGCCTATTGAAACAGAAAAGAGTGGTGGTCAGTGCATGGCCCCATCACACCACTAGTCTGGGTTAGTGATGACACTTCAGCCACCACTTCCTCCCACTCTCAAACCCATCTACCCCCAAAACTTCATGCCATTGTCATTCAACACAGAAGTGGCTTATATGAACTCAAATATCAGCTTCCCATTGCTGTCTGACCTTGAGCCAGTGCTGCAGCTGCCAGGTTCCCTTGAGGTGGGGTGAGGGGTACACCCCATCTATAAGAGGAGTTATTGCCCCTTTCTACTTGGAGGAAAGCTGGTAATGTGAGGTACACAAGGGACAAAGGTTGGAAAACAAGAGTGAATGATGGGAGGCCAGAAAAAGTAGCCAAGCTTTGAATGTTGAGACAGGTGTACCAGAAAAGGTGCATCTGGCTGCTTTCCCTCAGGTTTTCTTGGAGTTGAGGCAGAATCTCACCAGCCTGAGCAGGTGGATGGAGGCCAGCATCATCCATCTCTTACCTGTTCTAGGGCAAACTTCTAGAATCTGAAGACCAAGAGGCCAACACATGGCTCCTACCAGCAGCCACACTTCTAATTTATCCACCCTGCTCAATCCAACACCATGTGGCCTAGTCTAGACAGTTTCTTTCACCCTTAGCCTTTCCTTCATTAGGATCAGAATTGTCCCGCCTCCCAGCATGCCCCGGGCTGCCTCCAGGGCATACCGCGCACAGCATGGTGGGAAGGCTAACAAGCCAGCTGCCAGCCATGTCCTCCAAAGGTGCACGTCATCTATCTGGTCCCTAAAGACACCGCACCCCACCCCCCCAGCCCCGTGCATGGCACGCAGAACACAATGGGGGTGAGGGGGCTAGGTCCTGCTTACCCACCCCACCCTCGCCGCCAGCTGGCCACACCCCTCAGCATGCTGATTTTGCAGTGTGTGTCTGGGCGCTTTCTCATTGGTGCCCTGTGCTGCAGAGAAAGATGTGCTGGGTTTTCCTTACTCATTTCTCTCTGGCTTTTCAAAGAGGCCACCAGTGTGATGGTTTTGCTTGTCTGTTTTGTGATGGTTTTGTTTGTGTATCCTGGGCAGTCTTGAATTTGTTATGTAGCCCTCGACTAGCCTCCTACTCATGATCCTCTTGCCTCAGTTTTCCAAGTGTTGGAATTACTACCATGCCCCATCACACCTGGCTCGAGTGTTTTACGGAGAGCATATTTTAAGGATTCTACTTCAGAGTAGGAGACAGGCTAGCGATTTAAGAGGCAGCCACTAACCAGGATTTTTCTTTCTTTCCACAGGACAGGGAAACCACAGAGAGAACAGCCCTTTTCTTTGTCCCTTGGAAGCTTCCCGAGGAACTGACTACTATGATAGGAACCTGGCACTGTTTGAGGTAGCTGAGGAGTCATTCTGGTCCACAGGTGTGGTGGGCAGGTGGGCAGGCAAGAGCCTGACAGTGGCGTCTCATCTAAGCAGGGAGTTTGGACAGTGGCTCCTCTACCAGTCTCCTCATCTGCCTCCTCCTTTGGTAGCCAGGTTGATTCCTGTTGTGTTTCTGAGTGTTGCTCTCCCAAAGGCCATTCACAATCCCACCTCATTGCCGGCTCCATAACTGTTCAGCTGTGCCTTTCTTTCAGCCCCTTTCAGAATTTCCCAACTACGCTCCACTCAGAGGAATTCTGTCCATGCTTTGGCACTCCTCCAGGAAGCCAGGGACTCTTCTTTGGGTTCCCTGGTTGGGCTTTCCAGCTCTGTCCCCATCTAGTTTACTGAGGCTTGGTTTTTCCTCTTGCATCTGCCCCCACCATCCATATCTATAACCTGTCTAGAAAGATACCTCTCTAGAAAATTTCCCAAATTTATGCCTCTGAACTTGAATTTTATCCCTTCCAGATTCAAGCTGAGAAGTAAGATTTGGATTTAAGAAATGGTTTAGGGCCGGGCGTGGTGGCTCACGGCTGTAATCCCAGCACTCGGGAGGCAAAGACAGGAGGATTGCTGAGTTCGAGGCTTGCCTGGGCTCCATAGTGAGCTCAGGGCCAGCCTGAACTACAAAGTGAGACCCTGTCTCAAAACAAAAAAAAAAAAAAGAAATGGTTTAGGCTCCTAAACTCAGGCCTATCTGTTCATCTGCCTCAAAACTGAGGAGTGTAGGCTTCTCAATCTCCCTCAATGCCTGTGTCACTTCTCAACACTCCCCCCCCCCCACCTCCACCACTTCATGTGTAGGGTCAGGAAGGAGTTGACTGACAGGAAAAGGATAAATGTAGGCAAGAGGTGGGTAGGGGCCCAGCCCTGAGAAGGCCATAGGGGGAGGGAAAGCCTAGGCTTTACTGGGGGTCTGGGGTCCTGAGTCTTAGGAGGCTTCTGACCTAGGAGGGCAGCAAAGTTCTGCAACAAGCCTTTGATCTTTGCCCTGCCTCTCAAGACAGGCTGGGGATCAGAATTCTACTTTGGGATTATTCACAGGATCCAGGGCCTAAGGGAAGACTGACTTGGCAGGTCTAGGTTTGAGCAGATAAGAGATACCTCTCTTGTCCTGGATATCCCCCTTTTGTCTTCCTTGGTCCCCTGAAGTGAAGAGGGTGGCTGTTTTGTGGGCAGATATGAATCTCAGAGGCCCAGTGATAGCTGGGAGGTGGCCAAGCAGAGAGAGCAGGAGGAAGTAGGATTTGCCTGGCTGACTGCCAGCTATGCCTGCCCTCCTCAGTCCCTTGAGGCAGGTAGTTTTCACAAATAGGCTGGCAGTGATTTTAGCCAGGGTGGGGCAGAGAAAAGCAGCTGCTGGGCTGGGCCTTTGAGTGCCACGTGCTGGGGTGTGGTGCCCACACCTGCCTGTCTGGCTGGCTGGGCTTTCCCAGGCAAGAGCTGGGATCAGGTCCAGGCCTGCCTCAAGGCTTGGCACAGGACCATGGGCCAGGCTGCTGGCTATATACAGGTAGCCTGGCGCCAGCCTGGCTCACTGCCATCCTGCCCCGTGGCTCTGTTTACAGGAGGAGCTGGACATCCGCCCAAAGGTATCCTCTCTTCTGGGCAAACTCGTCAGCTATACCAACCTAACCCAGGGAGCCAAGGAGCATGAAGAGGCTGAGAGTGGGGAAGGCACCCGTCGGAGAACAGCCAAGGTGAGCCAGCTGTGGTCAGCATCAAGGAACCACATCTGGGAAATGACAGCCAGAACGCGGTGGAAGTAGCTGTTCCCCACCACACCTAGGGAAAGCAGGTGCTAGGCACAGAGAAAGAGAAGACAAGCACTGAGAGCCTTGTACTCAAGGAGGCTTCAGGGGGTAGGCTGAGAAGGCCTGAGGGGAGGAAAGGGCCGAGAGGCTCTCAGAAATAACAGTGAGAACTGCCTGCCTGTCGTGGCCCTGTAACTGTGAGTGGGCCTGGGTTCTCACAAGACATCCTCACAGCGAAGTTGTGAGCTGGAAGCCAGAACAGCCTATAGACCTAGCTGCTGGGGGAGCCTAGGCAGGAGTAAGACTTGAGGCCCAGCCGTTCAAGACCAGCCAGGACAACATAGCAAAACCCAGTCTAAAAAAGCCAAAATCTTATGAGGTAGGTGCTATTATTATCTTCACTTTTTTTTAAGTCCTATCCATTGCTCATCCAAGATACTAAATGTGGCTCACTAAGCCTGGATTCCCTCCCTGTCTGTCTCTGTCAGTCTGTCACTCTCTCTCTCTCTCTCTCTCTCTCTCTCTCTCTCTATTTCTCTCTCTCTCTCTTTTTTTTTTTGGCATTACTGAACCCAGGACTTCATACACGGTAGACAAGTGTTCAGCTACTTCTGACCTACATCTCTAACCTTTTACTGTTTTGTTTTGTTGTTTTGAGACAGGGACCCATTATGTAGTCCAGGCGGGCCTTGAATTCTCCATCCTATTGGCTCAGCCTACTGGGTGCTAGGATCTATTATATCCCACCTGGCTCATCTTCGTTTTTCAGATGAAGAAACCGAGTAGCAGGGCCTTAAGTAACCTGTCTAAGATTAATTGCATAAGACGAGGAGGTAGATTTGTGTGCTGACTGTGAAATGTTAACTGACGTACCAGATTCCTAGCATCACACAGGGTGGCTAGACAGGTTCCTGGAGGCTCTGAAACCTAGAGCAAGTGACAAACCCTCCTTCCCTTCCTCAGTTGGCCCAAGGCTCCACTTACTGAACCCTCTGGCAGCTTTTGGGTTCCTTGAGCACCAGAGGAGGGGAACACATATAGACATGTGCTAGGTTCCCTGTCCCATCACCTGCTCACTTTCCAGTCTGTGACCCTTCAGCTCTCCTCTGACTTAAGTATGACTTGCATCTTTGCTCAGCTCCTCTGTGTAGTGGCCCTCAGTTTAATTGAGGGCTGGAGATTTCCTATACATTTTGATAGGAAGGCAAGGGACCCTTTCTCTCTACCTCCTGACCCCTGAGGTTTGGGAAAAGTAGCTGTGTTTGGAAGGAGCTGAGATTTAGTCCTGCCTGTAATGTTTTCCTTATATGTCACAACAAGCAGAAGAAACTCCTGTTTGGGATAAATCAGGTTCTCCACTTGTGAGATCTTGGCCCTGCTGATATGGGCCCTGGAGAGAGGGTAGACCAAGGTGAAGTACATCCCTCACCTTGCTCTTCCAGGAGGCAAATCACCCTCTCTTTGGAGAGAATAGCTGGTATCCTCAGGTCACACAGACTCAACCCCTATCCTTTCCTACTAGTTATGATTTTGCTGGTGTATTCTGGACTGAAGATAGCAGTGAACCCTGACTATCTCAGACCATACTTATTCAGCCTTACGGGAGACTGTCTCAACTCCTGACACCATTGTCTACAGTGGGTGATAGGATTCACGGTAAGAGCCTCACCATGCCTGTGTCTTGAGACTGAGCCAGGTAAATGCTGGCTGGGGGTGAAAAGGCACTCCAGGAATGCTAGTGTACATCTCAGCAGGACTGAGGTTCCTTGGCCTAATGAGGAGCCTGCGAGGGTGTTGGGGTCCAGCTTGGTTTAGCTGCTTGCTTCACTGGACTCTGGGGTGAGGATGTGAGAGGGTGTGTATGGGTTGCTGCCCCATAGTTTTTCCATAAAAGAAGGATGAGCCTGGTCAAGTCTACAGGAAGCCAGTAGGAAGCGAAGGAGCTGTGTGCCTTATTCACAGCTGCTCTGAGCTGGTGCCTCAGAAAAGAAGATGGAAGCAGGAAGGGTGGGCCTCCAACCAGACCACACCAAGGCCTGCAAGCAGCCTGTCCCTGGCAACTACTCTGCCTTCAGCTCAGTGACCTTCTAAGGCTGCCAGAGGTTATTTGAGGATGCAGAAAGCATTTCCGGCCCTGCCCTTTCCCACACTGCCCTTTTCTTAGAGTGACTCAGCCTAGAGTGGGGGTGGGGGACTGGAAGCTATCTACCACTGTGCAGGGGGTAGTATCTGAAAAGGGTTCAGACAGAGCCAGGTGCACTACAGATCACATCACCTACACTACCCTATGTAGGTCCGTTTGAAGGAGTATCTGTTCTTACCCAGGCCCGTCTTATGTCCTTTAGGCTGCACACAGAACCTGCCCCAGGTCTGGACCCTTCAGGAAGGTTTCTGTGGCCCCAGCTTCAGGACAGAGAAGACTTGGCTGGGCCTCTAGTAGATGTTCTCAGGACCCCACTTCTCTGGACGGCACCACCCCTGCCTCTGTGCCTGCAGCCTTTGCTCTGGCCCCTGGCTGGCTCTTTCTTACCTTTACTGCCTTGAGAAATCTTGCAGGTTCTGCATGTTAGGCCTTCCATATTTTCCTGCAGCCAATCTCTTCTTTCTCTGCAGGATTTTTCCCAATAGGATGGGCAGGTGATTCTAAGGTATCATTTACAAGCACCTTTTGGGGACCTGCAGGGCCTACAGGTGATAGACCAGTAAATGAGCCGGTATGGTTATGGGACATACTAGTAAACCCTCGGTTACTGTGACTATAATGACCACTCTCATTGAAGGGTTTATCGATATTGAAGAAGTACAAGAGAGGGCCAAAGATTTAGCTCAGTGGTTCCAGCACCTGCCTTGCAAGCACAAGGTCTTGAGTTCGATCCCGGTAACCACATACAATGCTGGGCATGGTGACTCGTGCCCACCAGCAATCAATACCACATACCACAGTGCCGGGTGTGGTGGCTCACGCCTGTAATCCCAGCACTTGGGAGGCAGAGGCAGGAGGATTGCTGAGTTTGAGGCTTGCCTGGGCTACATAGTGAGCTCAGGGCCAGCCTGAACTACAAAGTGAGACCCTGTCAAAAAAAAAAAAAGGAAGTACAAGAGAAAGTACCAGTTCCATCCACTCAGGGGAACTTCCTGGGAGAGGTAACAGGTAAAGTCCTGGAGGCTTCAGGGAAGAGGAATCTGCCAGGGAGTGAGCAGGGCTGATGTGGCAATGCCAGCTTCTGAGGTGTTGAGGGAGCACTGTGGTCCAGAATTGAGGCTGACAGGGGAGGTGATAGGGCAAATCTGGTGGCACAAGCAGAGCAGTCTTTCACACTCCAACACTAAGGACATCTCAGGGTTTTCAAAAGAGATGATGAGGTTGGACTCGCAAAGTGACTCTTCTGGTGGCAGAATGGACTGGAACATGGAGCTTGGTAGACATGGGAGGGCACCATCCAGTGGTGTACTACCCCACTTTCAAGTACTGTGATTGGAACAAGGTCAACCTCGGGGTAGCAGGGTGACAAACTGAGTAGATTGCTATGTCCATCTGGACCAGAGTGGGGGGTTAGAGAAAAGGAAGGATAGAGCCAACTTATTAGACTTTGGTTGGGGCTTCTGAGACCTACTGAGTAAGAAGGTGGGCATCTTTCTAGAAGTTTAACAGAAGAGAGGAAGGGAAGGAAGCAGTAGTATCTTGAATTAAGTATCAAAATCTCCTACCTGGGTTTTGAAAAGAATTGAGTTATAGCTTTCCAGTACCAACTGTCTTCTTATATATATGAGTTAGTAGAGGTCTCCTACCTATGGCTTCTACCTCCTGTGCACCCCACTACAGGTCAGGACTGCTGGGTGACTAGGAGTTTCCCTCAGATGAATCCAGGCCCCTCTGATGATCTGTGCCCCGTCCCCTCCTGCCCACACAGGCACCAAGCATGGGCACCCTCATGGGGGTGTACCTGCCCTGCTTGCAGAATATCTTCGGAGTCATCCTTTTCCTGCGGCTGACGTGGATGGTGGGCATGGCCGGGGTGCTGCAGGCCCTCCTCATCGTGCTCATCTGCTGCTGCTGTGTAAATTACCCATAGGGCAAGAGACGGGCTGGGCATGGGCATGGTCTCCCCCTGGAGCCACTCAGATGAGATGCTCATCCAGGTCCTTCCCACAGACCCTGCTGACAGCCATCTCCATGAGTGCCATCGCCACCAATGGTGTGGTTCCAGGTAGGTGACCACCACTCCAGGCCAGATGGAAGGAATATATGCATATGTATAGATGTATATGATATATACTCAAAATTTATATTTCTCAGACATATATGTATATAGATTCACATGATTTTTTTTTTTTAGGGGAGTACGGGGGTCTAAAACCAAGCCTATCACACTAAACTATATCCCCAGTCCTTTTTTTATTTTTGAGACAGGGTCTCGCTTTGTAGTTCAGGCTGGCCCTGAGCTCACTATGTAGCCCAGGCAAACCTTGAACTCAGCAAACCTCTTGTCTCTGTCTCCCGAGTGCTGGGATTACAGGCTTGAGCCACCACACCCGGCACTGTGGTATGTGGTATTGATGGCTGGTGGGCATGAGTCACCATGCCCATCATTGTATGTGGTTACCGGGATCGAACTCAGGACCTTGCACTTGCAAGGCAGGCGCCGGAACCACTGAGCTAAATCTCTGCCGCCGCCGCCGCCCCCCGCCCCCATCCTTTTTTTATTTTGAGACAGGTTCTCACTAGGCTGGACTCGAATATGTGGTCCTTCTGCCTTGGCCTCCCAGAGTGCTGGGACCATAGGCATGTGCCACATCGAGGTATCCCTATATATGTGTATGTATCCATGCATTTCCCAAATGTTGGGAACACCTTTTTACAAACAAGGTTTTCTCGGGTTAGAGATTTAGCTCAGTGGTTCTGGCACCTGCCTAGCAAACACAAGGTCCTGAGTTTGATCCCTGAATACCACATATAACAATATCAGGTGTGGTAACTCACACCCACCAGCAGTCAGTGCCGGGCATAGTGGCTCACACCTGTAATCTCAGCACTAGGGAGGCAGAGGCAGGAGGACTGCTGAATTTAAGGCTTACCTGGGCTACATAGTGAGCTCAGGGCCAGCCTGAACTACAACGCGAGACCCTGTCTCAAAAAAAAAAAAAAAACAAGGTTTTCTTTGGGAGATAGAATCCAATTTATGTGATTACTCTCCCACCTATGGTTTCTGCTTCTTTCCATTATAAATACTATCGTCATGAATAGCCTTGAACACAACCATGTTCCTCCCCCTGGCATTTCCCTTAGGAGAGTCCTAGATGTGGGATTACAAGATGAAGTTTCAAGTTTCTTGATTCCTGTTTCCAGATTTTTACCCAAGAGATTTTATCAGAGCTGTTGCAATCAGCATCCTGAGGTCATCCTTGTCTCTGCACCCTTGCTGCCCTGGGGCCAAATTTAACTCTTGGTCTCGCCATGGTGATAGAAGGACAGATTTAGGGCATGCCATGGACACCCCCCTGCTAGGAGGCTATGCTGGGCTGCAGGAGCAAAAACCTAAACAAGATGCTGATCCTGCCCTAGTTGTGGGGTTTTTTTTGTTTTTGTTGTTATTTTTGGGACAGGGTCTCGCTTTGTAGTTAAGGCTGGCCTTGAGCTCACTGTGTATGCCAGGCAAGCCTCAAACTCACAGCAGTCCTCCTGCCTCTGCCTCCTGAGTGCTGGGGTTATAGGCATGAATCACCATCCCTGGCATTGTGGTAGTGGTACTGATTGCCAGTGGGTGTAAATCACCACACCTGGTATTGTGGTATGTGGTTACCAGGGATTGAAGTGGGGATCTTGCACTTGCAAGGCAGATGCCAGAACCACTGAGCTAAATCCCTGGCCCTGGCCTAATTTGTAAGTGGGGGAAGTAGCCCCTGTCCTGTGTGGCTGTAAGGGCTTGTGGAGGAGACCTCCTTGAAGAACCAGTGTTGACCTTTGTATTTTCTGTGATAGCTGGTGGCTCCTACTTCATGATTTCCCGGTCATTGGGACCAGAATTTGGAGGTGCTGTGGGCCTGTGCTTCTACCTGGGAACAACATTTGCAGCAGCCATGTACATCTTGGGGGCCATTGAGATCCTGCTGGTAAGTCAGCCTAAGCCCTGGTCAGTTCCAGACATGTCCAGTCCTTTTGGATTCTACCCAAAAGACCTCACATAGTGCTCCCCTCTCACAGCCAGGGTCTGGGGTTATATAGTGGCAGACCTGGAGAGGGAAGAGTCTTTACTCAGGCCCCTTTGTCCCCTGCTAATTTGTGCCAGCCAGGGAAGGGGCCTGCCTGTCATGGCCTTGTGGATGTCTCATTTGTCCAGGCACTGTTGTAGCCACAGCAGGAAGTCCACTGACTGGAATTCAGCATGAGTGACCAGTTTTGGAGGTGACACAGAGAACACTTTTTCTCTAGGCTTGTGTGAGTTCTGGCCAACTCTGTCTCCCCAGGGCCCTTCATATGCAGCTTCTCCTTGTCCCTGAGTCAGCATGAGCAGCTGCAACTCTCTGGAGGTTATGGTCCCCACTCTGAGACCTGTGGGTGCTGTCACAAACTCAGCCTTCACTCCCACTGAACCACAAAGGCCACTGAGAGAAGAGGTAGGGGACTGTGGGGAGCACAGGTTTCCCCCACCCTCAGGGTCCTAGAGAGTAGGAGAGATTTAGTGGGACTTGCCTGCTATCCTACTTCCTGGTCATCTACGTGCAGTGAGGGATTTGCATCTATCTGACTTTATAAAAATTTCTTTTCTGTTTCTCATATGTCTTCCACATTTATTATTTGAAATTCTGAAAGGAAATGTGTGCCTTCTCCTCAATTTATTTATTTATTCAAATACGTAATTATATGGAGTTCTGGATGTTTATTTTAATAGTTCTCTAGGTTATTGGTCATAATCCAGAACTACCATTATTTATTTTGCTACTGAAACTTTGGCCCTTCTGCTATTCAAATTGGCACCTGTTTCTGTGTTCATTTGTTCTTTTTTTTTTTTTCTTTTCTTTTTGAGACAGTGTCTCGCTTTGTAGGTCAGGCTGGCCCTGAGCTCACTATGTAGCCCAGTCAAGCCTCTAACTCACAGCAGTCCTCCTGCCTCTACTTCCTCAGTGCTGGGATTATAAGCATGAGTCACCACGCCCGGCATTGTGGTATGTGGTTACTGGGGCTCAAACTCAGACCTTGCACCTTGCGCTTGCTAGGCAGATAATGGAACCATTGAGCTAAATCCTCAGCCCATCATCTTTCTTTCTTTTTTTGAGACAGGGTCTTGCTATGTAGTTCAGGCTGGCCTCAAACTCACTGCAGTCCTCCTATCTCCAGCTCCAGAGAGCTGGGATTATAGTTATACACCTCCATACCAAGCTCTTTTTTCTGTTATTTTTATAACAGCTAATTTGCATACCACACAATTCACTACTTGCTGGTAGAATGCCCAGGAAATAAACCTCATCACAGTGGGGCTCCTGCACTCCCCAATATCTTCCATGTCAAGGAATGTAGCACAAGGGTCCAGTCGGTACTTACCAGTGATATTTGAACTAAGGTCGCCAGTTGGTGTCCTCAGGAGTGTCTGGACAGCACAGGCCAGGTTCACAGAGAGGTAACACATCAGAAAGAACCTGCACCAGAGGGAGGCAGCCTCTTCTTCATGCCCAAGTGGTAGAGTCCCTGCCTGGCATACATGAGTCCTGATTTCAGTCCCCTGTGCTGCAGGGGAAAAGAAAGATGGATAGGGCAGTTGCAGCTTTATCAAGCTGCAAGGTGGGATACCTGCCGGTCAGCTCTGAGTAGTCTCCCACAGTAAGGATGAAGCTTATAAGTTTTTTTACAGCTTCTACACAGCAGCCAGGCTGGCTCCTGAATGCAGCAGTGTGCTGAAGCCTGCCGGGCAACATCTCACAGAGTCTGGCAGGTGTCCCAGCTGCTCCCTCAGCATCAAGCAGGGTCATGGGGTGCTGCAGGGGCCCAAGCTGAGGGGTATTTGGGTATTTGGTGTGGTGACACATACTCATAACCTCAGCAGTATGGGAAGTTAAGGCAGGAGAATCACAAGTGCAAGCCCAGCCTGGGTAACTTAGTGACTCAAGAAAAATTCAATGAAAATAAACAAAGACCTGCCCATGTGGCTGAGTGTGAAGGCACTGGGTTTAATCTCCAGTACAGAGGCCAAGGATTTAGCTAGGGCCCAGGATATTAGCTCAGTGGCTCTGTGCCTCCCTTACAAGTGCAAGGTCCTGAGTTTGATCCCCGGTACCAGAGAAAAAAATCTTCAGTACAAAAAATACTATATACAATTGATTAGTATATCCTAAGAATGCAATCATCACCACAATCAATTTTAGAACATGTTCAGCACCCCTAAAGAAACTATTCGTTAACATTCTGTTCATCCCCAGCCCTTGGCAACACCTAATCTGCTTACTATCTCCATGGATTTATCTCTTCTGGATTTTTCTTTTCTGTTCTTTTTATTTCCTATGCTAGGATCAAACCTAGAGCCTTCACACTGAACTATATCCCCAGCCTGTTTTTATCTTTTGAAACAGGATCTCACTAAATCATGACAGGCCCAGGCTAGGCTCAACCTTGAGATCTTTCTGCCTTGGCCTCCCAGAATGCTCCTAGAATTGGATTATAGGTGTGTACCACCATTCCTGGTCTGAATATTTCATACAACCAGAGCATACAGTATATAGTCCTTTGTGACCGGCTTCATTTAGACATACTTCTAAAAAGGAAAACTAAAATATGTTTTCCTCTTCATATAAGAAGATTGAACCCTCTGCATATGTCTTCTTTTTTCAGACCTACATTGCCCCACCAGCTGCCATTTTTTACCCATCGGGTGCTCATGACACATCTAGTGCCACCTTGAACAATATGCGTGTGTACGGAACAATTTTTCTGACATTTATGACCCTGGTGGTGTTTGTTGGTGTAAAGTATGTGAACAAATTCGCTTCACTCTTCCTGGCCTGTGTGATCATCTCCATCCTTTCCATTTATGCTGGAGGCATCAAGTCTGTTTTTGACCCTCCTGTGTTTCCGTAAGTAATTTATCCAGGTATTATATTGATATCCTTTCCAAGTGACAGCCTTATGCTCACTTCAACAGCACATATACCAAATAAACAGCTTTTGATGCCCTGGGTCCCCTAAGACTGCAGAATGGGGACATATTGGGGCCTCCAGCTAAGCAGGTGCTGATGCTTCTATACCTACAGGGTATGCATGCTAGGCAACAGGACCCTGTCCCGGGACCAATTTGATCTTTGCGCCAAGACAACTATGGTAGACAATGAAACAGTGGCCACCCAGCTGTGGAGTTTATTCTGTCACAGCCCCAACCTTACCACTGACTCCTGTGATCCCTACTTCCTACTCAACAATGTGACCGAGATCCCTGGCATCCCTGGAGCAGCTGCCGGTGTGCTGCAGGGTAGGTCCTCCCTGCTGTCCCTGAGCCTACAGGCTATGCAAGAGTGCAGCAACACAGAGCTGCCCTTGTGTGGCCCACTCAGCAATGGGGGCCAGTCTGGCTGCCTTCCCAACTCAGCAGTGTCCTCTCAGCCTGGCTCCTGCCAGCTGAGTTTCGGGTGAAAGGAGGCTGTTTGGCCAGCATCCCAGGCCTGCAGCAGCCCTGGAAAATTTTGGCAGCCCCTCTTTCCCTGGCCAGCAGCCCCTGATGTGCCTGGGGATGTTCCCACAGGGGCCATAAAGGGCCTCTGTCTGAGAGGCAGGCAGTGGTGGGGCTCTGGCTCATGATGGCTCAGCTGCCTTTGTCAGACTTCTAGCCAACAGATTCTAGCAGACACCAGCCACTGGACTGAAGATGTCCTCCAAGTCCCCAGAATTTCCCTCTACCTGCAACCTCCAGCAAGGCTGCCCGAAACTGTCCTGGAGAAGACAGTCAGGTTGAGATGGTGATGCTGATCTCCCTACAGAAAACCTGTGGAGTGCCTACCTGGAGAAGGATGAGGTTGTGGAGAAGCATGGGCTGCCCTCCACAGACACCCTCAGCCTCAAGGACAGCCTGCCCCTGTATGTGGTGGCAGACATCACCACATCCTTCACAGTGTTGGTTGGCATTTTCTTCCCCTCTGTAACAGGTAAGCCCTTCTTGCCCACCCAGCCAACCCTATCCCCAACCCTGGGAAGCCCCCTAAGGGAGTTTCTCTTATGTTTTTGGAGGCATCATGGCTGGCTCCAATCGCTCCGGGGACCTCCGTGATGCTCAGAAGTCCATCCCCGTGGGGACCATTCTGGCCATTATTACAACCTCACTTGTGTGTATCCTTTCCCAGCCCTGGTAAGGGTGGGGTGAGTCACCAGTCAGCATGCACGGACACACCACACACTCCTGCCCACACACACCCACTCACAGCACACACACGTGCTGTCTGTGCACAGAGGCTCAAGTGAAGGCCTCTGGGTGGGAAGTGACTGGGAAGAGGGCAGCGGAGGCCTAGCTTCCTTGACAAAGTGCAGATTTCAGCAGTGTGGTCCTCTTTGGTGCTTGCATCGAGGGTGTGGTGCTCCGGGACAAGTGAGTGACCCACGCCCCTCCTGTATTGATGGCTCAGCTTTTGTCTCCCCTCACACAGCTTCCCTGCCATGTTCCTCATCCTCAGGCGGCTGGCTGCCCAGGGTGGTCTGTGCCACCAGGTGGGTCAGGAACCCTCCAGGACTTTTGCTTCTGAGAGGATGGTGACTTTGGGATTGGGGGGGGGGACAAGGGTAGGAATACAGGAGAGGGCCTGGTAACCAGCCTTCTCCACCAAAGGCCAGAGTTCTGCCCCTGTAGCCTTCTTCCTGACACTGTGATGACCCTATAGCCTCATCTGTCACTGTGAGTGACCCCACCAAGGGCTCAGGGCTCCTCCCTTGAAACACTGTCTGAACCTGTAGGTATGGGGACGGTGTCAGCAGGAACCTGGTGGTAGGCACCTTGGCCTGGCCTTCACCCTGGGTCATCGTTATCGGCTCCTTCTTCTCAACATGTGGCGCTGGCCTCCAGAGCCTCACCGGGGCACCACGCCTGTTGCAGGCCATTGCTAAGGACAACATCATTCCCTTCCTCCGGGTGAGCCCCACAGCCTGGCTGCTTCTGATTGCTTATACTGGTGGGGAGAGAGGAAATCCAGAGGCAGCACAGCCACAAGGAGCTAGCAAGAGTGGACCTGGCCTTTCCTGCTCTGGCCGAGCTGCTTAGGCCAGAATCCATATGGTCTCTGGGGCTTATCCAAAGTGGAGAAGCCTACAAACTTGCTGCCTCCACACAGATGAACTTGGGTGTGGAACCTGGTGTGGGAGGTGGGTGGGAGGAGCAGCCATTTCTCTGGTATCTGCAGGTGTTTGGCCACGGGAAGGCAAATGGTGAGCCAACGTGGGCACTCCTCCTGACCGCACTCATTGCTGAGCTGGGCATCCTCATCGCTTCCCTCGACATGGTGGCCCCAATTCTGTCCATGTAAGCTGGGACCAGGGCAAGGCATGGTCTTGGGAAAAGCTCCCAGAACCCAAATACCCCTCAACCTGGGCCCCCAGCAGCACCTCATGACCCTGCTTGATGCTGAGGGAGCAGCTGGGATGCCTGCCAGGCTCTGTGAGATGATGCCCAGCAGGCTTCAGTGCACTCCGGCATTCAGGAGCCAGCCTGGCCCCTGTGTCAAAGCTGTAAAGAAACTAATGAGCTTCATCCCCACTGTGGGAGACTCCTCAGAGCTGACCGGCAGGTGTCCACCCCGGTCCCTTGCACTTTGATAAAGCTGCCACTGCCCCATCTGTCTTTCTTCTCCCCTGCAGCACTGGGGATTGAAATCAGGACCTCGTTTATGCGGCTCTTTTTATTTTAAGGTGGGGTCTCACTGAGTTGCCCAGTCTGGGCTCAAACTTGCAGTCCTCCTGTCCAAGCCTCCCTAGTACCTAGGATTACAGTCATGTGCCTCCCTGCCTAGTGGTCCCTGAGGCAGAACTTTTTCAGATGCTATAGTTAGCCCTGCCTGTGTTGGGATTCTTGGACATTCTGCTTAATGGCAGGTGGTCTTTGCTTGTGCAGTTTTGAAGGACCTACCCTCACTGCCTACTCCCCTCCCCCACAGCCGTATCCACCTAGACCACAGTCAGATGTGCCATATCTGGGCTCTCTTGTCCGCTTCACACACCCCATCCCTCAGTGCACACCTCAAAGTGTTCTTGGCACAGTCATCCTGAGTGGTGACCCCTCTTGCCCAAGCCAGAGGATAGAACACAGAACACGTCCTTTATCATGCGGCTTGCTGACAACTATTGATGAGTTACCCCATGGCAGCCCTCTCAGGTGTCCTCCTGCCTCCTTGCCGCCTCCCTCTTTGTCAGCTGATAGTGGAGGTTGGTAGCTCTACCTCTCAGCACTCTGCTCCTTGGCTGCCTTCCCAGGAGGGCTCATGTGGCAGGCCTTACCATGTCTCCAACGCCAGTGCCCCCTCTACTGTCTTGTCTCTCTGTGTTTACACACAGCTCCTGTCATCTTTTTTTTTGTAGTTACTGAAATTGAATCCAGATTCTCTACACTGAGCTACCTTCCTCACCCATGCCTTCTTATAAATCTTTGAGACAGGGTCACTCTAAGTTCCTAAGCTGCTTAGGTTGACCTTAAACTTGAGATCCTTTTGCCTCAGTCTCCCAGAGCTGTGGGATTATTGGCACACACTACCACACACCTGGTTTGTCTTCCTTGTCATCCTTTCTTTTTTTGAAAGAGGGTCTTGCTGTGTAGCCCAGGCTGGCGGGGCTCACTGTGCAGCTCAGGTTGGCCTTGCACATGAGGCACTCCTGCCACAGTCTCCCAAATGCTGGGATTACAGGAGGGCACCAGTATGCCCAGCTCCTTCTTGTCTTCTTGACCTGCTTCTCTTCCCCACATCCATGACAGACAGCCTTTTATCCAACTAGTTATCTAGATCAGAGGCCCAAATATTATCTGGCCATTTCTAGTGAGTTCTTCCCACCACTCAACACCATCCTACTCCAACTACTCCCTGGCCTGCATCCCCTCCCAGCTCCTCTACTGGTGAACACTTGCCCATTCTCTCCTTCTGAGAAGTAGCTCCCCCTCCATCGGGCTTGGGAATGGGTGCTGAGGTAGAGAAAATGTGACAAGCCCAGGCAGATGGGACGGTGACGTGGCCATGAGGAACCCGGAATTAACAAGGAAGCCATTTCCCTGTGCTGCAGGTTCTTTCTGATGTGTTACCTCTTTGTGAATCTTGCCTGTGCTGTCCAGACACTTCTGAGGACCCCCAATTGGCGACCTCGGTTCAAATACTACCACTGGTAAGTACCGGCTGAACCTGTGAGTCAAGTTCCCCAACATGGAAGATACTGGGGAGTTCAGGAGCCCCACTGTGATGAGGTTTGAATTTCCTGGGCAGTAACTGATCTTGGTGAAATGCTATAAAGAGGGAAATTGTGAAGGAGCATCCATTTTGTGATCTGGAACCTGACAGGGCCTCCAAGATATGGGATGGGCTATGTCCTAAGGCCCCAATAAACTTAACTCTGATTTCTGCCTTTCCTCCGCTTTGGTCTAGGGCATTGTCTTTCCTGGGCATGAGCCTCTGCCTGGCCCTTATGTTTGTCTCCTCCTGGTACTATGCTCTGGTCGCCATGCTTATTGCAGGCATGATCTACAAGTACATCGAGTACCAAGGGTGAGTGCAGGGCTGGTACCAAGCCTTCATCAACAGCCTGTACAGCCTTGAGCAGATAGATGGTCTGTGGAGGGAGCGGGGTCACCTTGTGAAGCCCTGTTTGCAGTCCCTACAACCACAAAAACGAGTAAGAAACCCCTGGGTGGAAGCAGTAGTTCACCAGCTTGTGGTGGTTTCTACAGGGCTGAGAAGGAGTGGGGTGACGGTATCCGAGGCCTGTCCCTGAGTGCTGCCCGCTATGCACTGTTACGGCTGGAGGAGGGCCCTCCTCACACCAAGAACTGGCGGTGAGTTCACTGCTAGACTGGCAAAGGGCCATCTCATGGTCCTTAGGGTCTACTGTGAGGAAGGGAGGGTCAGAAGGTCCTGGCTTCCACTCTAGTCCAGGTTACCTACCCTTCCACTGCCAGCAACTCCTTCCTATTTGTCAACCCCTTGGGTCCATGCTATCCAAACCTGTGGGTGCTGTGATCTGAAAAAGGAAGGAGAGGAAGAATACCCTGAAGCCTGGTCTCATTCTGCCTCCCGGGTCCCCGTGCAGGCCTCAACTCCTGGTGCTGTTGAAGCTAGATGAGGACCTTCACGTGAAGTACCCACGGCTCCTCACCTTTGCCTCTCAGCTTAAGGCTGGCAAGGGCCTGACAATTGTTGGCTCTGTCATCCAGGGCAGCTTCTTGGAGAGCTATGGCGAGGCCCAGGCTGCTGAGCAGGTACTTACTTGCTGGGGGGGGGGGGGGGGGTTGGGAGGGCCTGAGCCAAACCAATGGTATCTGGGCTGTAGCTGGCATGTATGGAGGGGACCTAGCCAACTTGGCCATCCAGGAGGGCAAGACTTGGCCACCTTAGAGCTGGAGTAAGGAGTTATAGCTACCCCACCTTGAAAACGTGGCTTCTGGGTGAGCAACTTGTTCAGGCCTCCACCACCCCCTGCACTAGGACACTGGGAGGGACCTTGATGGAGGGGGGTCTTGCTGCTGGTCTGAAGAGCTTTCTGATGTTGGTGTGTTTCCCACAGACAATCAAGAACATGATGGAAATTGAGAAAGTAAAAGGCTTCTGCCAGGTAGTGGTAGCCAGCAAGGTGCGTGAGGGACTGGCTCACCTCATCCAGTCTTGTGGCCTAGGTGGCATGAGGCATAACACCGTGGTGCTGGGCTGGCCTTATGGCTGGCGACAGAGTGAAGACCCCCGTGCCTGGAAGACCTTTATTGGTATGTGAGGGACTGGGCCCGGTGGGTCGAGTGGACCGGGGGCCAGGGTCATGTGAGGTGGCAGAAGGCCACAGGCTGGCAGTTAGCCGTGTCCCTCCCCCCCAGACACAGTGCGCTGCACCACAGCTGCGCATCTGGCCTTGCTTGTGCCCAAGAACATCGCCTTCTACCCCAGCAACCATGAGCGCTACCTGGAGGGCCACATCGATGTATGGTGGATTGTGCACGATGGCGGCATGCTCATGCTTTTGCCCTTCTTGCTACGCCAGCATAAGGTGGGCTGGGCAGGTGGGCACGGAGGGAGCTCCTGGTTGAAGCAGCAAGTGTGACCGAGTCAGCCCCTTGCTCCTTTGCCGCAGGTCTGGAGGAAATGCCGGATGCGCATCTTCACAGTGGCCCAGATGGATGACAACAGCATCCAGATGAAGAAGGACCTGGCCGTTTTCCTCTACCACCTCCGCCTTGAGGCAGAGGTGGAGGTGGTGGAGATGGTGAGCTGCCTTTCCCCAGCCTGGCCTCAAGGACATGGAGGACCGGGCGGCCCAGTCCTCACAGCTTCCCCTCCCCCCAGCATAACAGTGACATCTCCGCATACACCTACGAGCGCACACTGATGATGGAGCAGCGGTCCCAGATGCTTCGGCAGATGCGGCTGACCAAGACTGAGCGGGAGCGAGAAGTCAGTGGCTGCTTAGGTTCAGGTTGAAGGCAGGTGGCAGGGGCAGGCCTCTGGGGGCACTGTTCAGTGGGCGTATCAGGGAGACTCACCCCAAGCCTCATAATGTGTATACTTGTAATCCTAGCACTCTTGAGAGGCTGAAGCAGGGAAAGGGAGAGATTGACAGACTGGAATCAAGATTAAGATTGAGAAAAAGAGGAGAAGGAAGAAAAGGAAAAAGAGTGACTCATGCAGGCTCCTCTTGTGCCAGTGCTTGTTTCCTAAAGGCAGAGTAGTTAGCCCTACCAGCCAAGACCCCTTTTTCCAGGAGCCTGAGACTACCTGCTCTGATCCTTCTCAGGCACAACTGGTCAAGGACAGGCACTCAGCCCAGCGTCTAGAAAGCCTGTACTCAGATGAGGAAGACGAGTCTGCAGCAGGGGCTGACAAGATCCAAATGACATGGACCCGGGACAGGCACATGACTGAGCCCTGGGACCTCAGCCATGCCCCTGATAACTTCCGGGAGCTGGTGCATATCAAGCCGTGAGTGCATTAAAATCAGACTCAGCTATGTTGGGGACTCGGGGAGGCAGGGAGGGGGCCAACAAGCTGTGTGGGAGGCTTCCTTGCTGGATGGTTGCCAGTGACCAGATGCATTATCTACAGGGACCAGTCCAATGTGCGACGCATGCACACTGCTGTAAAGCTCAATGAAGTCATTGTCACACGCTCCCATGATGCCCGCCTGGTCCTACTGAACATGCCTGGCCCACCCAAAAACAGTGAGGGCGATGAGAACTGTATCCCTTTCCAGAGAGTCAGATAGTGGGAGATGGACAGCTTGAAGTTGGGTCTAGTTCCGTGGCTTCCTCTGGGTGGGGGTGGCCCCTTGGCCCTGCTGTTCCTCCTTGACCTGATGCCCTGCAGATATGGAGTTCCTTGAGGTGCTGACCGAGGGTCTTGAGCGGGTGTTGTTGGTGCGTGGCGGTGGCCGTGAAGTCATCACCATCTACTCCTGAGCCCAGTGTAGTCTTATGACCTGGAGTGGGAGTGTCCAGGGCAACAGCCCTCCTCCCTGAGTACCTGCCTGCCTGCTCTGCTTTGCCCAGCCTTGCCTCGGACCGGATTTGCTAGGTCTCCTGGAAAACCAGGCCTGGGCCTGGCAATGAAGATGGACCCTAGGTCTTATAGGAGGACCCTGGGAGGTTTGGGGACTTACCCTCAGGACCCCAGTAGGCTTGGCCTGCTAGAGAAGACTGGTAACGGCCACTGTGGAGTTTGAAAGCCTATCCTGGCCCTGGAACACTATTTATTGTATATTTATTGTTTGTATGTCACCATCAGAGAGGAGGGAAAAGCAGCAAAGGAGGGGTCAAGCCCAGCCTGCCTGCAGGGAGGCCTGGCTCAGGCTACTGTAGACAGGGACCCCCACCAAGCCAAGAAGAATGGAGCTGGCTAAGCTGAGGCCTGACTTTTTTCAATAAAACATTGTGTACTTCTGGGCCTCCTGCTGTCCCAGCTCTGTTTCCTCTGGCGCCGCTGAGGGAAGAGAGAAGGCTGAACGGAACCCAGGCCCAGAGCAGGCTCCCTGAGGCAATGGCAGCCTCTGGCCACCCCCACTGGCCAGGCTGCCCCTCCCAGCAGTCCTGGGGCCCCTCCTACTCCCATACCAGATAAGGCCAGCCCAAGGCTGCTGCATCTGGAGCAAACACTGGGCTGGGATGGGGCCACCCGGCTCCCTGTGGCAATGGGTGCTCTTGCTGCTGCTGCTGCTGCTCCCCCCTGCTTCCCCTTTCTGGCTCCTCAATGTGCTGTTCCCCCCGCACACCACGCCCAAGGCTGAACTCAGTAACCACACACGGCCCGTCATCCTCGGTAAGCCCCCACCAGGCCCCTGATGCACCAGCCCAGACTTTGGGGAGTCTGGGGCCCTGTTTCCAGGCACTGCCAAGGCTCTGCCCTTGCATTGGCCCTGATGCCTGTTTCACTGTGGGGAGGGACCAAGGACTGTCCTGCAGAAAATTTACCCTTTCCTTTACTAGTTTTTTGTCTCTGGATTGTCAGCTCTGGTGGGGCAAGATGGGTTAGAAGGGCGCCTGATGTCTTTCTTGGACAGGACATTACAAGCTGTAGTCAGTCAGCATGGCCACACTGGACTGTGGGTCAGTCTCTGCCACGTTTTCCTTGGTCCCTACCCCACCGAAGACAAGATGCCCAGCCCAGGGCTAGACAGCAGTAGAAGCCCATGAAGGCCTGCCCCCTGCTGTAGGCCCAGCCCCCACACTGCCAAACCTTGGACTCTGGCAATAATAGAAAGCCAGGCTGGATGTTTGCTTTGTGGGGGCAGTGGTTAGTGGCCTTGGCTCCTGCACCTTCCCTGCCTATGGGGAGCTTGGGCTTTGGGCTACTAGGATAGCGGGGGAGGGATGGGGAGGAAAGGGGTGTGATCAAGAAAGGATACATGTTTTTAATGCCTGGAAGTTCAGGGTGAGGGAGATGGAAGGGTGGGTTCACGGTGGGGAAACCAAGGAGTCCAAAGTGAGAGCCAGTGCCCACAGTGCCTGGCTGCATGGGGAATCAGCTAGAAGCCAAGCTGGATAAACCGGATGTGGTGAACTGGATGTGCTACCGCAAGACTGAGGACTTCTTTACCATCTGGCTGGATCTCAATATGTTTCTACCCTTTGGGGTGGACTGCTGGATTGATAACACCAGGTATGTGCTATTTGCTCTTCCTAGCCTCACGTTGCCCCTTGGCTACTGGCTGCTGAATTTCCTACTACCCCCAGGGTTGTCTACAACCGCAGCTCTGGACGTGTGTCTAATGCCCCTGGTGTAGAGATCCGGGTCCCTGGCTTTGGCAAGACCTACTCTGTTGAGTATTTGGACAGCAACAAGCTAGCAGGTGTGTGTACTGGGAGAAAGGCCAGGGGCTTTGGGTTGTGATGAGCCAGCAGGATTGGCCTCCAGGTATCCTAACCACAGCCCATTGCCACTGCCTCCCTACAGGTTACATGCACACCCTAGTACAGAATCTGGTCAACAATGGGTATGTGCGGGATGAGACAGTGCGGGCTGCCCCCTATGACTGGCGCCTAGAACCTGGTGAGTGTCTGCAGATGCTGGGCCTGGGACAGGGCAAGTGGCCCCTGACTACTGCCCTGACCAATTATCTACCCCCACTGCAGGCCAGCAGGAGGAGTACTATCAGAAGCTGGCCCAGCTGGTGGAGGAGATGCATGCTGCTTATGGGAAGCCCATCTTCCTCATTGGGCACAGCCTTGGCTGCCTGCACCTGCTCTATTTTTTGCTGCGTCAGCCCCAGTCATGGAAGGACCGCTTCATTGATGGTTTCATCTCACTTGGAGCTCCCTGGGGTGGCTCTACCAAACCAATGCTGGTCTTGGCCACAGGTAAGAGGGCCTCTGATCACCCCTGTTCACCTGGGTTTTGTGAGCAGTGGAGGTAAAGTAAGCCAGACCATTGAGCTGACATCTAGGGATATTAGCTACCACTTGTAGTGTATGCCTGCTGTCATGAGTTCGCCAAGAGCAGTAGCCTTGGTAGGTCCATTAGGATGGCTCCTCTCAAAGTCTGTGTGGTAATTACAAAGAGGAAGTGAGTCCTAGCAATCTGACTCAAGACAGTTTGTTTCTTGTGGTCATGGGTGGTGTCCACTTTCAACTACTTTTTGCTCCCAGAAGCCTCTGTGCCCAGGCATTTGCCTCATTGAGGACAGATTCTCCACAGCCAAAGCTGGACCCAGGGGCCCCACTTGTCCTTCTTCCCTGAGGAATAGACCAGACATTACTTATAGACAATCCACTGTATGCTGGACACAGCCAGGCTCAGCCTTCCCCCTAGAAACTCACAATCAGGTGAGATAAAAATCACAGAATATACCTTGGGCTGGGGATTTATCTCAGTGGTTCTGGCACCTGCTTCGCAAGTGCAAGGATCCAAATTGATTGAATCGAGTTTGATCGCTGGTACCGCATACCACAATACCAGACCCAGTGACTCATGTTCATAATTCCAGCAATCAGCACCACACAGCACAATGCTGGCCGTGGTGGCTCATGCCTGTAATCCCAGTACTCAGGAGGCAGAGGCAGGAGAATTGTTGTGAGTTTAAAGCTTGCCTGAGCTACATAGTGAGCTCAGGGCCAGCCTGAACTACAAAGCGAGACCCTGTCTCAAAAAAAAAAAAAAGAAAAACCCAAAACATAGACTACACCAGTAAATGGAAGGCCATTTTGTTTCATCCTCCCACAAAACCCCTATGCAGCATGAAGAGCCAGCACCCCCATACCATTCACACAGCCCATTCTCCAAAAACATTCCCTACTACCTTGTAGCCCTACAGCTCTGTCTTTTTTTTTTTTTCTTTTTTTGAGACAGAGCTTTGCTTTGTAGTTCAGGCTGGCCCTGAGCTCACTATGGTGCCCAGGCAAGCCTCAAACTCAGCAAACCTCCTGCCTCTGGCTCCCAAGTGCTGGGATTACAGGTGTGAGCCACCACACCTGGCACTGTTATGTGGTACTGACTGCTGGTGGGTGTCACCACCCCTAGTATGGTTGTATGTGGTTACCAGGACGAACCAGGGACCTTGAGCTTGCTAGGCAAGCGCTGGAACCACTGAGCTAAATCTCCAGCCCACCTGCTCCATTCTTAACAAGTCAATCCAAGCCAGGGACAATCCTGAGGAATCCACTGAGCTTAGACTAGGGGCAAATTGTGGGCCAGAGGTAGCCAGGCCCAGCTTTCTGTCCTACCTTGCTCCATGTTCACAGGTAACAACCAGGGCATCCCGCTCATGTCCAGCCTCAAGCTGAAAGAGGAGCAGCGCATAACGACGACTTCCCCATGGATGTTTCCCTCCTACCAGGTGTGGCCTGAGGGCCATGTGTTCATTTCCACACCAAGCTTCAACTACACAGGCCGTGACTTCCAGCGCTTCTTTGCTGACCTGCATTTTGAGGATGGCTGGTACATGTGGCTACAGTCACGTGACCTGCTGGCAGGACTCCCAGCACCTGGTGTGGAAGTATACTGTCTATATGGTGTGGGCCTGTCCACCCCCAGCACCTACATCTATGACCACGGCTTCCCCTACTCGGACCCTGTGAACGTGCTTTATGAGGACGGTGATGACACAGTGGCCACACGCAGCAATGAGCTCTGTGGCCTCTGGCAGGGCCGCCAATCCCAGCCTGTACACTTACTGCCCCTGAATGGGACACAGCACCTCAATATGGTGTTTAGCAACCAGACACTGGAGTACATCAATGCCATCCTACTGGGTGCCTACCGCCACAACACACCTACACAGCCAACTTCCAGCCCAGGCCCTCCACCCCCTGAATAAAAGACCTTCACTGCCAAGCCTTGTCTGTTTGGGTCAAGAGGGAGGTACTACTGGGGTCCCCACATCTAGGATTCATGTATCAAGCCCAGAGCTCAGTGGAGCATGAGGCAAGACAGGCTCTGCTAAGGCCTGAGATCACCCTGGACCCTGGGATCTGTGCTTCCCCTTCTAGTGGAGCTGTGTAGGGAGCTCCCCGTGTATCCTGTGCAAGGTGTAGGGATCAGAGTGGGCTGTACCCAGAGCTATAAGCTGGAAAACACAAAGAAAGGATGATCTGAGCTGTTTTTCCCAGCTCTTTATGGCCCTTTGAAAGGTCCTGGGTGGATGGCAGATGTACAAGTTTATAAACTAGGGACTGAGGATAGAGCTCAGTGATAGCACACAAAGCCATGTATCTGTCCCCAGCACCAAAAAACAAAAGTTTACCAGAGCATGGTGGTGCATGCCTATAATCTCAGCACTTGTGAAACTGAGGCAGAAAGATTATTGAGAGTTCAAGGCCAGCCTGGGCTACATAGTGAGATCCTGTCTCAAAAAAGTTTAGTATCTTGGGGAGTGAGTTGGGCCTGATGGCACATACCAGTAATCCTAGCATTCTGGAAGTTGAGGTAAGAGAGTTGCTATGAGTCAGGCCAACCTGGGCCACAGAATGTAAAGGTAACCTGAACTATATATAGGGAGACCCTGTCTCAAAAACAAAAAGTCCAGGGCAATAACAGCTATTAGGTCATACTTTCATGAAGGTTTTATAGTGTTGAGGCTAAAACCCAGGGTCATATTCATGTTAGGTGCTCTACCACTGAGCTAATTCTCCAGCCTACAGTACTCCGTTGAGAAGGGAAAACAGAAGGACCATCATCACTGTGGCTGAGGACTGAGCTTTAAGTGCCTGAGCTTTCAAGGAGGAGGAAGACAAAAAGGGCAGGAATTGGAAAAAGGGTGACAACAAAAGCCAACCTGATACATTGAGAGGTGCTAACAATGCCAACAGAGATCTGGCCTCAGGCTCCACAATTTTAGTGCATTGGCACCTGAGGCTAGAGTTAGGATTAGGTAAGAGAGTTGAGGATATCTGGCTGGAAGCGGGGGGGAAGCTGAACGATGGCCAGAGGAGTTACCGGATTCTGGGAATGGCATGGAGAGTTGGCAAGGGCCGCCACACCCTTCCGAGCCACCTAGGACCAGAGGTGAGGGTGAAAGTGAAAGAAGACTAAACAGCTTCTGCAGGCTAGATGGAAAGCGAAAGCAGGAAACTCAATTTCAGCTGTGAAGCTCCTGAGAAGCTGAAGCGGAGGCCCTTCTGCGTCCTGGGCCCACCATATCGAACTGACCCATCTATCCCCAACGCTATCGGCACTGCCTAACTGAGATGCTGAAGCCTGCACTGGCTCCCCGCGGCGGGTTCTGCTTTGAGAATTGCCAGAGGTGAAAGTGGGGGTGGGGAGTCCCCATCTGCTTGGCCCGTCCAGCGGGCCTTTTTTCCTTTGGGGGTAGGGAAATCCTGTGTTAGGGTTGAAGGAGGATTATCCAGGGGATCTGGAAGGGCTGGGCAGTTGGAGAATACGATAGGAGCCCTGGGAGCCTCACTGAAACCTGAGCCACTCTCCTCCCTTTCCAGAAATGCATCCTTGGAACGCGCCTTTCCGGGGCTCCGGGCCCCTTATGCACGCAAGACTGGGACAACTATTGCGGGCCTGGTGTTCCGAGTGAGCAGGGGCTGGTACTGGGACTAGCGGAACAGCCGAGGTGTAAGGACAACACGGGCACTAAGCGGCTCCTCCCCGTCCACAGGATGGTGTCATCCTAGGAGCAGATACACGGGCCACTGACGATATGGTTGTAGTGGACAAGAACTGCGAGAAGATTCACTACATCGCCCCCAAAATCTAGTGAGAATTCCCCAAGCCCGGTTCGAGCACGAAATAACCGCCCCCTCGATTCCACCCTATGGCCAACACTTCCTAGCCCTCCCCACACCCATCCTCCTTTCGCCCGCAGCTGCTGTGGGGCTGGAGTGGCTGCGGATGCGGAGATGACCACGCGGATGGTGGCGTCTAACATGGAGCTACACGCGCTGTCCACAGGCCGTGAGCCTCGCGTAGCGACGGTCACCTGCGTCCTGCGCCACACGCTCTTCCGGTGTGACGGCCTCGCTGATTCTGGGAGGGTAATCGCAGAGGGGGGCATCTGATAGGAGCTAGAAAAGCAGTCTGTGACGGGTAGGGAAACAGGAAGCGGCCGGCCACAAGAGAAGCTAAACAACAGGAAAGGGTGATGTCATCACAGGGCCCAAATGGGGGGGGGCGGGGCTCGGGCCCAAGGCCGGTGGCGCCAGGGGTGGAGCCTGAATCCGGTTCCGAGATTACCACGCCCCCTGCAAACAGGTACCAAGGCCACTTGGCGGCGTCCCTGATCGTGGGTGGGGTAGACTCTACCGGACCGCAGCTGTATGGCTTGCATCCCCACGGGTCCTACAGCCGTCTGCCCTTCACGGCCCAAGGTGAGTATTTCCACCCCTTCTTCACGAGCTCTGCCCTGTACTTCCCAGCCTCACGTTTGTCCCGTAGACTAGGAGGCCCGCAGCTGACTTCAGATGCCCCTCCCACCTGCAGGATCTGGGCAGGATGCAGCCCTGGCGGTGCTGGAGGACCGGTTCCAGCCAAACATGACAGTGAGCAAATCTCACTCCCCTAATACATGATCACTGGTGGGAAGTGGCCCCGGGGGCTGGGAAAGTGTGGAGGGACCCAGGCCAGTATGGAAGGCAGGGAAAGCTGGGAGGAGAAAAAAGAAAAGGGACAAATGAGTAGAGACTGAGGGGAGGGAAGGTGGAGCTTCCCCAGCAGGTGTTGAAGTTGACAGAGGATCTATAGTCCTCAAGGAAAGAGGCAAAATGTGGTGGGATCCCGCGTGAGGTCTGAAGTCTTGACTTTGGAGAGGGGTTAAAGTGGGTAACTGTGGTTTCAGAGGTGGCAGAGACCTAGAGAGAAATGCAGTGAGCCGGGGAGGGGGGGCAAGACCAGACTAAGTGGGTGAGCAGATTGCTGGAAAAGGGACCACAATATAGGTCACTAAGTTGTGCAGAGAAAGTGAGTGGAGGGTACAAGGGGTCTTGGGAGAGAGGCAGGCGAAGACCTGGGGAGGACAGTTGGATGAGGGGCAGAGAAGAGGTTCGCCGTGCACAGATGGTAGAGTCTGGGCTTCAAGGCTAACAAAGGGCCCAGGTTGGAACCTGAGGTAACACCAGAGGGTCCATTACACCTCACACACATCATCATCACAGCTGGAGGCTGCACAGGGGCTGCTGGTGGAAGCCATCACCGCAGGGATCCTGGGTGACCTGGGTTCTGGGGGCAGCGTAGATGCATGTGTGATCACTGCGACAGGTGCCAAGCTGCTGCGGACCCTAAGCTCACCCACAGAGCCCGTACAGAGGTGAGAGCAGGGGAAAGAGGGGCCACGGGGAAGATCTGGCAATAGCTGGGGACAGAAACGGGGGGCTACAAGAAGACAAGTCACATGCTAAGAGGCTGCCCCTCTCCTTTCCCAGGCCTGGCCGTTACCAGTTGGCACCTGGAACCACAGCAATCCTGACTCAGATGGTGAAGCCACTGAACCTGGAGCTTCTGGAGGAAACTGTGCAAGCCATGGAGGTGGAGTGAAGTCACCTGAGGCTTTCATATTCTAGAATGAGTGGAATAAACCAGGAAAATACAAACTACTTCTAGAATGAGTAGAATAAACCAGGAAAATACAAACTACTTCTAGAATGAGTGGAATAAACCAGGAAAATACAAACTACTAACAGGTGGCTAGATTATTTTCTATGTGGGGTGGAGCAGGGCAGGTAACAGGGCTCTGAAGTTAAATCACCGGCCTAATCACCAGTCACCTCCAGAATCCAACATAATAGCCAGCACTAGAAAACTTTCATCCTGTCTCCCCCGGTCTCCCCTTCCTTGTTCTTACCCTCTAGTCCACTGTTGTAAATCTCATAAGACCGATGGACACCCATCCCAGAGCTTTTCCCTCGTTCATGACACATCTCAGTCAGGCCTCTCCTGAGAGCTAATACAGTGACCGAGGAATTACTCCCTAACTCTAGTGGCAAGTTACCACTAAGCATTCTGCATTCCTACAGCACCTTTACCTGTGACATCCCTCGGTGACCAGGCCCACCTGGCCCATTTATACAAAGTTGAGTTTTGTCTGCACATGCTGGGTTATGAGTAGGCAGCTTACCTCCTATTTCCCTGGCTCACAGGTATAGGATTCACAGGGAGGTATGATAAGAAACTAGCTAAGCAGGGCCGGAGATTTAGCTCAGTGGTTCCACTGCCTGCCTAGCAAGCGCAAGGTCCCTGGTTCAATCCTGGTAACCACATACAATGATATGATATTGGGCATGGTGACTCATGCCCAACAGCAATCAGTACCACACCCCACAGTCCCAGGCGTGCTGGCTCATGCCTGTAATCCCAGCACTTGGGAGGCAGAGACAGGAGGACTGCTGAGTTCCAGGCTTGCCTGGGCTACCTAGTGAGCTCAGGGCCAGCTTGAACTAGAAAGTAAGACCCTGTCTCAAAAAAAAAGAAAAAAATGGGCCAGAGATTTAGCTCAGTGATTCCACGCCTGCCTCACAAGCGCAAGGTCCTGAGTTCAATCCTGGTAACCACATACAATGCTGGGCGTGGTGACTCATGCCCACCAGCAATCAACCAGCAATCAGCACCATATACCAGTGCCGGGCATGGTGGCTCACGCCTGTCATCCCAGCACTCAGGAGGCAGAGACAGGAGGATTGCTGAGTTCGAGGCTTGCCTGGGCTACATAGTGAGCTCAGGGCCAGCCTGAACCGTCTCAAAAAAAAAAAGAAAGAAAGAAACGAGCTAAGCAGCCACTGAGTGACTGGGCTCCACTGGGGCTTCAGAACTATTAGGGACAGTCTTCATCTTTAGGGAAGGCCTACTCCAGGCTGGACCACCCTGGTTTCCTGATTATGCATGATCATCTATCATCCATGCTTCTGTACACCATTTACTTATCTCTCACTCTTGGACTAAGGTGTTTTGTTTTGAGACAGGGTCTTACTCTGTAGGTCAGGCTGGCTTGAACTCAATACGTAGCCCAGGTTTGCCTTGAACTCCTGGTGATCTTCCTGCCTCAGCCTCCCAAGCGCTGGGATTACAGGCATGAGCCACTCCTCCCAACTTGGACTAAGGTGTTTTGAGTCAGTAATGTACCCACATCCCTGGCAGGAAACCAGCCAACTCACCTGTTGCAGATTGCAAGGTATCTTCTCCCTCAGTTCAAACTCATCCTGGAACTCAGGAACAAATGGGCAATAGACACTAGGGCAAGCTGTTCAGAGGGCTATCACCTTCCAACCCTCAACCTTGGTCCAGGGTCTGCCAGTCACTGAGTGCTCAGCTCACACTTAGCTGAAAAGACCAATTTTGTTGGAAGGGAAGCAGCTGAACAGCATGGGAAAAGAGAAAAGAACGTGCCAGGGCAGAGAAGCACCTGTGGGATTATGAAGGTCCAAAAGGTAGGCGAGGGCCTGTTTCACAAATGTGGGGCTCAGAGCCAGGCATGAGGGTTTGTGCCCCACTGTACTTGACTGCAGTAGGAGTCCATCTCTAAGAAAACCTCTATTCCAAATACAAATCCCTGAGATATGTTGGGATTAGGAACTCACCAGAACCTCTGGCCCCTAGCCTTCCACGGAAGACTGGGTGCAGCTAGCCATTCCCCCGCCACTCTTGGATTCTGAGCAGCATTCTCTGAGAGCCCAGTGTGCCTGGTGCCTTAGACTTCCCTGATACCACCTCCCAGGTTGACCCTACAGATCTAATGTAGCTGTATCTCCTTGATACCTAGTACCCAACACTTGGGATATGTGGTAGTTCATGGAACCAATCAGAGGCCAGGATTTGGGGGTGGTGGAGGTGAGAACCTTACAGCTGGGCTGTCTGTTAAGTTCAGACCTACGTCAGGGGACCTTGGCCTAAAGAGACTCCTCCTAAGTGAAGCATGGGAAGGGGCTAAGCCTACACAGCTGGCCTGATTTCTGGCCTGGGACTTTGCTCCAAGGACACAGATGCCCATAAATAAAGCCAGACCCAGCGCTCACCTTCATACCTGCCATAATGCTGCTGCTCAGCCTGACCCTTACCTTGGTTCTCCTAGGCTCCTCCTGGGGTAAGTGGGCCAAACTCAGCCCTGAACAGCCTGGTACAACTCAGCTCCCAGCACCAGTCCAGGAGCCCAGGGAAAAAAACAATTTGGCTAGAATGGAAGCAGCTGAACAGCATGGGAAAAGGGAAAAGGATGTGCCAGGGCAGAGAAGCACCTGTGAGTTATGAAGGGCCAGAAGGTGAACAAGGGCCTGTCTCACAAAAGACACAGGAGCTTAAGCCAGGGCCAGGAGAGCTTAGGAAGCTGAGCTGTCAAAAATCGTGCTTACTCTCAGAAGAGTTGCATGAAGGGTATGAACTCTTCAGGGGTGAAGAGCTAGAGAAAAGACTATCACAGGGGTCAAACAGAAGGACAAGGGTGAAGCTGGGTAACTACGGAAGCTAGACTGGAGAGATGTGGGAGGATAGAGAGGACGTGGGGGTAGGCTGGATGTACTGACGGCTGTGCAGGCCCATTAGGCGTTGGGAGCAGAGCTAGTGTAAAGCACTCAGTTTGGATCCTGCTGGGGGCACATCCATGGGTAACCATGGGCAGGAGGTGGGACGATGTGGGCTGGGGTATGGATCCTCATCAGCCCCATGGCCAGGCTGTGGTGTTCCTGCCATCAGACCAGCACTGAGCTTCAGCCAGAGAATTGTCAACGGGGAGAATGCAGTATCCGGCTCTTGGCCCTGGCAAGTGTCCCTACAGGTACATGACCCCTAGGGTAGGGGTCCTGGGTACTTCATGCCTGGTGTAGCCCACCCACCTCTCTAACCCTTGACCCCAGGACCGAAATGGCTTCCACTTCTGTGGTGGTTCTCTCATCAGCCCGAACTGGGTGGTCACTGCTGCCCACTGCCAAATCCAGTGAGTGTTGAATTCTGCCTGCCCTGCTCAGCCCACCTCTCCCCTCCTCCTTCCCTCGGATGCCCGCTTCTCACTTTGCACTCTAAGCAGCTGTCCAACACCACTCTTGCTGCAGGCCTGGCAGCCACTCTGTTGTTCTGGGCGAGTATGACCTATCATCCAAGGCTGAGCCTGTGCAGGTTCTGTCCATCTCAAAGGTGAGTCCCTGGCTGCATGTCCGGGAAAAGCAAACTGCAGGTGGGTTGCTGGGAAATTCGGGGATGCCCTGGCCCACCCACCTTAGCACCAACTCCGGTGTTTGTGCCACTTTGGTCCTACATTATCCCTTTCCTGGCCCCGTAGGCCATTACACACCCGAACTGGAACTCCAACACCCTGAACAATGACGTGACACTCCTGAAGCTTGCCTCACCAGCCAAGTATACAACACGCATCTCACCTGTCTGCCTGGCTTCCTCAAACGAGGCGCTGTATGACGGCCTCCAGTGTGTCACCACCGGCTGGGGCCGCCTCAGTGGCGTGGGTAGGAACTCTGGCCTGAGCTAGGGAAAGGGTGATCAGCTCTGGGCCAGACTGACTCTCGCTTCCCGGCCCACAGGCAATGTGACACCGGCACGACTCCAACAGGCAGTTCTGCCCCTGGTCACAGTCAATCAGTGCCGACAGTACTGGGGCTCCAAAATCACCGACTCCATGGTCTGTGCAGGTGCCTCGGGCGTCTCCTCATGTCAGGTGAGCCCAATGCTCGGCACTAGCCCACAGCACAGGGGTCCCTAACCTGCCAGGCTGACTTCTCTCCTCTTCTCGCCTGTCAGGGTGACTCTGGAGGCCCTCTTGTCTGCCAGAAAGGAAACACATGGGTACTTATTGGTATTGTCTCCTGGGGTACCAGTAACTGCAATGTGAAAGCACCTGCTGTATACGCTCGGGTTAGCAAGTTCAACACTTGGATCAACCAGGTCATAGCCTCCAACTGAGCCTCCCACAGGCCTTCTCCCCAATCCCAACCTAATAAAGGCCCCCAACCTCTGTCCTCTTGTGTTCTCATCTTTCTCCTGACTCAGAGAAAAGCAGAAGCTCTTGGAGTTCCTACCCACCCCCTACCTGAACCTTATCTTCTGACATAGAAGTGGCTGGGAGGTCAGGATCTTCCATAGCAGCCAATCAGGTGGGGACCCCGTCCCTCCTCTTCTGGGGCGATCCCTTGGCCTCATGGAACAGAACTAGAGCTCTTGGAATGAATGGGCAGCCTTCCCTGGGGAGGGCAACCTGTTTATTGAATATAAAGAATACATTTACAAACTGAGTACACAAAATAAATAACTGCACGTTCTCCATCCAGGGTCCATGGGATGAAGGCCCAAGACTCCAAATTCCCTTGTCCTACTCTCAGAGCCAGGCCTAGCCTGGGGAAGAGGAAGTAAATCCCCAAGGATTCAGCACCCTAGAGACATCTGGGAAAGTGGCAGGATATTCTGAGGCTGTGGGGCTTGGCCTTTCCGTTTCCTCTTACCCAGAGTAATAGGGAAAGAGGAGGGGCATATAAGGCACAGTCAGCGTAGCACAGAGTGGTCTCTTTGGTTTGGTACCCACTGGAGGTGGCACATACAGAAAAGGAGAGTGTGGCCCAAGGCTGCGCACTGGGAGCAGCTGAATGGGCAACACACTCCCAGCTGGCAGGGCCCTAGGTAAGGCAGAGGCTCAGCCCTGCCCCTCCTTCCCCACTGAAAGCAGCTGTGAGGAGAGGCCTTGGGCTTCAGCGTGGTTGGTGGTGGTGGCAGGGAGATACCATGACTGCCACTGGTACAGTTCTGGCTCAGGCCTCTGGGAAAGTAGCCCCCCAACACACACACCTCCTTCAAGGGCTTCCTCTAGCCTGAGACTTGGTGAGGACCAAATTGGAAGGTTAATGTTATGAAGGAAGTGGGCACAAGGTGGAAAGGACAAGGGTAGCTCTCACAGCAAGGCCAGTACCCCAAGCACCCAGGGTTCAGAGGCAGGTCACACAGTATGGCTAAGTTCCAGGGAGAGGTGCACAGAGCTGGAAAAGACAGCTGAGTGGCCCAGGACCCCCTTGCAATGCAGCAGCTCCTTCTTTTTCACTTCCTTCTGGAAGACTAGATATGCAATATGGGCATCCACTGCTCACCTCTGGCTGCCCATTCCCAGGCCAAACATTAGATGGCGCTTTCACAAAGTTGCAGAGGAGGGCAAAGTGACCCTGAAGGAAGAGGCAATGGAGAATACCAAAGGATGCCACTAGAGCTAACAATGGGATCCTAAGGGGGAAACCCTCTGCCTTGACCAGGTGCCCCCAATCCCCAGGTAGCAGCAGTAGGGCTCCCTTTAACCCCTACAGTTGGGAAGAGGGCACCTGAGGAATGAAATGGGCATCCAAGGGGCAGAGAAAGGCAATCGAAGTCTCCACAAAGAAGAAATTTAGAGTGATGAACAGGAACCTTCTAGGTCCAGGGGTGAGCCTACACCAGCAGGGCTAAGGTACATGCTACGGCACTGCCTCCAGAGGTCCTGGCAAGTCTTAGAACCAGGAGGGGTCTCTGGCAGCACCACAAAGGAAGACAGATTTTGGATGGGAGATAGGGGCTTAGATCTAACCAGAACTCTTCTTGGTCCATTCAAGGCAACTGGGGCCTGTAATTTTGACCAAGCCAAAGCCAGGCCTGCCTTGGAGCCTAATTTTAAAGATTAAAATGGCAAATAACATGGGGAGCTAGGAAGGAAGGCTCTGTGGATGGAAGAGGATTGCCGGAAGTAACTGTTCAAAGGATCCTGGGCCATATGACACCCTCTACCCAGCGCTACAGGCCCCACTGGTCTGAGGAAGAGTCAAAGGATGAGCGAGACAGTGAAAGCTAAGATCTGTCCCTTCTCCCAACTCATACAGAGCAGCTGCCCAGCAAAGGGGGTATCAGTGCCAGGCCAGGCTCCCAGATAAGGAGTTCTTAGCCTCCTGGGCTATCTCTACTCCATCATACCAAACCCAGGCCCACTGTGAACAAGGGCAGCTGAAGGCAGCTGAAGGTGCTAGGTCAGGTATTCTCCACATACCACTGGCCGTGAGGCCTATTTCAAAAAACGGTATTGGACCCAGATGGCACAGCCGAGTGCAGCCAAGCTGGGACTGCAGCACGTCTCTGCCACAGCTGGTGGCTCAGCCATTGTACTGCTGCTGATATCGCAGATTGAGCTCCCGCAACTCACGCTCCCGCACACGGCGTGACTTGTTGGAACGTGTGGAGCGGCTGGAGCGTGTAGACTGGGCAGACTTGGTGCTCTGGCAACGTGAGGAGGCCCGCTTGAGGAGGTTCTGGGAGATGGAGCGGTGCAGATTCTTCATAGATGAAGAAGCTGCCATGCTCACGACCCATGGGTGCCTCAAGGCCTGCAATGCAGTCATTCGGGCTCCAGGGTCCACGGTCAGCAGGCGGTCAATGAAGTCTTTGGCCAGGTTGGACACACTAGGCCAGGGCTACAGGACAAAGACAAGTATTAGAGTGAGAACACCCGAATCCACTCTCATATCTACATGATGCTGCCACCATAGCACTGGGACCTGCCCGGGGTCCCTGCCCAGGGAGAGGGAGTTGTGACCCACTGTTTCCAGGTAGCATCTTGGGCCTTATTCACCCAATACTGGCCAGGCTGCTGAGCAGGAGCTGCTTTCTAGTGATGAAGTATAAGACAAGGAAGGAAAGAACCTGTCTCCTTTACCAGGGAACACCCTAAAGTACTATGGAGCCAAGCCTGGTTCACACCCCTGCTGAGGCTGAAGATCCCCACCTACCTGAACACTATCAGAACTCAGGGAGATCTTAATAAGGACCCAAACTTTCCCAACCACATCTTGAATGAGACTTAAGTTCCAACCCATCAATCCCCAGACCAGGCTGCTTAGAGGGGAACTTTCTAGTTCCAGCCAAGGGGAGAAAAGGTAACAACTTAGAGCATCTAGATTTTTCAAACTGTTGACAGAACAGGGGTTTATGGAGCCAGACAAAGACCAGGATACTTCTCAGAAATTACAATAAAGCTGGACTCATCAGCCAGGAACCTGAACACAGATGGATCACAGGCTTCCCTGTGTCACCTGCATGCCCAGCCAAAGCAAGAAGCCCTGCAGCTCCCTACCAATCTGAGGCTGTCCTAGAAAGGCCTCTCACTGGACCTGCCCTGTGGACTTAAGCATCTCCATCTCCAGAGAAACACAGGCTCACACCAGGCATCAACCCCTGCTGCTCATCAAGCAGCCAGCCTGTTAGTACCAAGGCGAGCCAGATTGATCCACCTCTCTTGCTCCCCCACACTCTCGCCTCATCAATTACTGAGTATGTGTGGCTGTGCACAGAATGCCAATAGACTAATTTATCTAGTGGCCAGCCCAGTTCTTTTTTTCCTTTTTAGTTTTTTTTCTCCCCAATAGGATTTATATTTATTTGATCTTTTTCTTTTTCTTTTTAAAATTTTTTTTCTTTTTAGTTTTTTGAGACAGGGTCTCGCTTTGTAGTTCAGACTGGCCCTGAACTCACTATGTAGCCCAGGCCAGCCTCAAATGCGTAGTGATCCTCCTGCTTCTGCCTCCTGAGTGCTGGGATTACAGGCATGAACCATCATGCCCGACAGGACTTTACATTTGCCAAGCAGACGCCAGAACCACTGAGCTAAATCCACTGCCCCAGCCCAGATTTTTGTCACAGCCCCAGCACTCCCGTTTGAAGACCTGGGAGCAGCAATGCTAGGATGATGGAGGCTCCTGGAGCCAATGTGATCCTGACCAATGGCCTTCAGCCCACCCCTTGTGCACTAAAGAACTTGCAGAGAGAAGTTCTCTGCAAGACTGAACACAGGAGGTGGTCCTCATCTACCCTGATGACAGTGAGGCAGGATTTAATTGACCTCCAGAATAGCAGCTCCTGAAGCCCTTCCAAGGCCTCCAGCAGAGCTCAGAAAAGTAAGGCGTTCCACACTTACCCATAGCTACACTGCAGACCTCAAGTCCAATTCAGCACCTCCTAAAACTGTATTAAATCACCACAGTTCTCCTTCCCCAACAACATGCTTGGGCCCTGAAGCATAAGTATGTCTATCAACCTATTACTAAGACCTGCATAACGTATGAAATGATGAAGTCATATTCATATTCTTTAGTTTCCATAGCTCTACCTGCTTGCTTTGGTGAAAAACATAACTCTGGTCTTAGTATATATTCTTGGGCCCAGATCAGAGACACACATAGGCCTCAAATGGTTGGCAGATGGGACAGGTCCCCAAGTCCACTTGGTCAGTCTCCCAGAGATTTCTGCCCACTTCTGGACTCATGGAACATGAGCCTGGCAGAAAATATTGAGGTCAGTTGGGCTTTGCCTCTTAAGATGCTCAGGCCTCTGCTCTAGGATTAAAGGACAGCTTGCGTACCCAGATATCTTAGTTACTTTCTTTTTGCTGAGACAAAATACCTAACTCTTGGGCCAGAGATTTAGCTCTGTGGTTCCAGTGCCTGCCTAGCAATCACAAAGTCCCTGGCTCGATCCAGTAACCACATACAACAATACCAGGCAGGATGACTCATGCCCACCAGCAATCAGCACCACATACTACAGTGCCAGGCATGGTGGCTCATGCCTGTAATCTCAACACTCGGGAGGCAGAGGCAGGAAGATTGCTGAGTTGGAGGTTTGCCTGAGCTACCTAGTGAGCTCAATCTCTTATTTCAGTTCACTTTTTTTTTTTTTTTTTTTTTGGAGACAGGGTCTCACTTTGTAGTTCAGGCTGGCCGAGTTCACTACATAGCCCAGGCAAGCCTCAAATTCAGTAATCCTCCTGCCTCTGCCCAAGTGCTGGCATTACAGGCATGAGCCACTATGCCCAGCTCAGTTCACATTTTATAGATGTTTCGGTCCATAGGTTTATTTCAATTCACAGTTTATAGCTGTTTCAGTCCACAGTAGGCTGGCTCCAAGGCAGGAGAACATGGCAGAGGGACATCACAGAGAAGAAATACTCTGTGGCATGGCAGGACAGGCAGAAGGCAGTGAGTGCCAAGGTATCAAAGAAGCAGCAACAGCTCTCTTTTTGTCCCTAATAACCCATCTAGGCCCTAAAGGTAGGTAGCACTCACATCCTGGGTAGGGGTGCCCTTAATCCTAGTTTTGAACACTTAAGCCCAGGATCACACAACTTGGCTGCATGCAAGGCACAGAACACACCTCCGTTAGATCTTTGGGTGAGGGGGATTCCTAGGGAAACAACAGGATCTCACTAAATTGTCCAGGCTGGTCTTAAATCACAATTCTCCTGCTTTAGCCACTCAGGAAGCAGGGATTTCAGCTATTCCCCATTGTATGTGGCTCCTATAGGTTCTTTACCCAGCCCATGACTCTGGGAAGGCGCCTTGGCAAAAAGGCAGCGTCATCACAGAGCAGCCAGCAGAAGGAGGGAGGAACGATGCTGGGCTTCACTACCATGATTCGGTTCTTCCCTCAGCTTTGTCCCAAGATATATTTTTGTATTTTCAGCTCCAGTGTTCTTACCCTCAAAGGCCTCTTTTCAGTACTTACGTGGGACTAAATGAGAGCAAAGAAAAGGACACAGAGAAAATCCTGGGAAATGGAGTTTTCAGTATACTGAGGAGAGCAGAACTCTCAGTATGACAAAGTCAGCACACTCTCATGCTGCCTTTGGAAAAATTTAGCAGGATTAGACACGGGGCGCAGAAGAGCCAGCAACCCCTCTTCTGGCCAAGATGCTCATTGCCCTGGTGCCTACGCATCCAAGTCAGACAGAATCTCCACCCTGATACCCACCAGGCACCAAGGAAGAAGAGAGGGAGGGAGGGAAGGAAGGAGAGAGGTGAAGGAAGAGCCTGAGGGGAGAAAAAGAAGGAAGAGATTTTTTTTTTTTTCTTTTTGAGACAGGGTCTAGCTTTGTAGTTCAGGCTGGCCCTGAGCTCACTATGGTGCCCAGGCAAGCCACCGCGAACTCAGCAATCCTCCTGTCTCTGCCTCCGGAGTGCTGGGATGACAGGCGTGAGCCACCACTTCCGGCACTGTGGTATGAGGCGTTGATTGTTGGTGGGCGTGTCTCCGCGCCCAGCATTATATGTGGTTGCTGGGGATCGAACTCAGGACCTTGCGCTTGCGAGGCAAGCACCAGAACCACTGAGCTAACCCTCCGGCCCGGAAGAGAATTTTTTATTTTGGGGGGGTTTGAGTTAGGTTGGTTTTTTTGAGACAGGGTCTTGCTATGTAGTTCAGGCTGGCCTTGAACTCACTACACAGCCCAGGCTGGCCCACACAACCCTTCTACCTCAGTCTCCTGAGCACTGAGATTAGACAATGGGCTTTTAAAAGAGGTAGGAATGAAAGTATAGCCAAGTGGCAAGGCCCTGTCAAGTCTAGCATGTGTGAGGCCCTGAGTTCCATCCTCAGCATCACACACACACACGCACATGCATATACACAAGTGCGCACGCACACACACACAGATAAAAAGAAAATAAGAAAAGATGTGTCAACCTAAATGTTAATAAAGCTGTGTTCTGAGACTTGAGACAAATAATGAAATACAATCTTGTACCCCATGTGTACCTACACAGACCCCATGAGGCAAAGGGGAAAGATAAGCAAAGGAGCAGCACAACTCAAGAGACCCACAGATATCTGCTCAGTTTTTGTAGCTAGGAGGATGTCAAAAGCCTATACCGGCAACTTAGCTTTTAACAAGCGTCTGCTTTTAACAAGATCCTAAAGCAAGGCTGTGTGGATCAGCAAGACTGCTACATGGTGATCTTTAATTTCCATTTCAGGCTTCTGCTGAGACCAACTGATTTCCAAGGCTCAACCTGACTCAACCTTCCTCCCACTCTAATTTTTGAGGCAGTTTGGAGTCCTAGAGGTCACACTCATACTGTGGTTTCTGTCCCTACAGGTTTGTGTCCTGTAGGATATGAGGCACAAACAGGATGGTTCAGAGCCTACTCTGGGTCAACCTAAGATGGCAGAATGAGTGAAGAGATGAACGTCACTTAGCCTTCTGCTACAAGTCAACTGGCCATACTGAAGCAGAGCTCAGCTACAGGCACCACGTGCTACCTGGGAGACAAATAACCTGAAAGATGACTGGGAGACAGAGGCACATCAGGCACAAAGAAGGGTGACCTTGTATAAATGGAAGGATTAACTGGGGCTGGAGCATGTGGAAAGGGGAGGCCAGTGCGGATGACTGGACCAGATCACCATTAACCACGGCATCCAAGGGAGAGTTGGCTCCCACCTCAGTGTGGAGCAGGGGGAAGAATGTGGGAGGCCATGAGCAAATATGAAGAGGTCACAATGTGTACAGACAATAGCCTGGCAGAACTCAAGGGCCGAGAGTGAGAGAGCCTGAGAGGGCAGTGCTATCCAGGTGAAGACAAAGAGTGAAAAGAACAGGAGAAGGAGGGGGAAAGCTGACATCCCCTTTTCTTTTCTTTTTTTTGAGACAGGGTCTCGCTTTATAGTTCAGACTGGCTCTGAGCTCACTATGTAGTCCAGGCAAGCCTCAAACTCAGCAATCCTCCTGTGTCTGCCTCCCTGAGTGCTGGGATTACAGGTGTGAGCCACCACACCTGGCACTGTGGTATGTGGTATTGATTGCTGGTGGGAGTGAGTCTCCACGCCCAGCATTGTATGTGGTTACCAGGGATCAAACTCAGGACCTTGAGCTTGCCAGGCAGGCGCCAGAACCACTGAGCTAACCCTCTGGCCCTAACATCCCCTTTTCTTGAAGAGCCCTCAAGGCCTGGGGATGGAAAAATGACAGTGATGAAAGGGAGTTCTGACCTGGGATGATGAACTGCTAGGGGTCAGAGGAATGCCTTTCTGAGGAAAGGCTGAATATAGCAGTGTGGGTGGATGGCATTTGCTTCTACCATCACAGAGAGATTGTGCTCCCCGGGGTGTGTGTAACCAGGGCAGCAAAGGCAGAAGGCCTAGAAGATGGGACTCTGGGGAGACTAGTGATGACCCAAGGTGTAAAATGAAGGGGCCTCACCACTCAGAGACTCCCTCCTACCCCAACATGGAGAGCTAGTCCTGCCTTCTTCAAAATCACCAACCAAAGGCAGGTCTGCAACCATAGTGACCATAGTGAGAATCTGATGCCACAGCCAGTTACCCAACTCATGCCACCCCTCAGAGACCAGTCAGGGATCCAGTCTGAAGGCATTTGCTCCACTGAAGGAGAGAGACTTTATCTGTTAAAACCCAAAGCTTTGGGGCTGGGGATTTAGCCCAGTGGTTTTGGCCTCTCTGCCTTGGAAGTGCAAGGTCTCAAATTCCAAATCTGGCCCAAGTTTTTTTTTGTTTTTTTTTTTTTTGGGGGGGACAGAGTCTCATTTTGTAGTTCAGGCTGGCCCTGAGCTCACTATGTGCTCAGGCAAGCCTCGAACTCAGCAATTCTCCTGCCTCTGCCTCCCAAGAGCTGGAATTACAGGCATGAACCACCACACCCGGCACTGTGATATGTGGTACCGATTGTCATGCCTGGTATTTAGCTCAGTGGTTCTAGTCTTGCAAACACAAGGTTCTGAGTTCAATCCCCAGTAACTACATACAACGATGCCAGGGGTGGCAGCTTACACCTTAATCCCAGCACTCAGGAGGCAGAGGCAGGACTGTGAGTTCTGCCTGGGCTACACAGTGAGTTCAGGGCCAGCCTGAATTACAAAGCAAGACCCTGCCTCAAAAACAAAGGGAAAAAAAAAGAGAACACAAACAAACTGTAATCCCAGGACTTAGGCACTGAGGTAGTAGGATCGCCATGAGTTCAAGGCTGGCCTGAACTAAATAGGAAGACCTTGAACTGTTTTTATTTAAATTTCTGTGATAATTAAAAAAAAAATACACCCCAGGTATGGTGACACATACCTGTGATCCCAGCACTTGAGAGACTAAGGCAGGAGGATCACTGTGAGTTCAAAGCTTGCCTTGGCTACATAGTAAATTCAAGCCCACCTTAACTACACAGTGAGATCCTGCAAAAACAATTTTAAAAATTAAATTTTTGGGACAGAGATTTAGCTCAGTGATGCCTTCCCAGCCTCATGAGCTCAAGGTCCTGAGTGGAACCCCTAGTACCACAAATAAGTAAATAAGTCCCTGTGGTTTAAGCCAAAGAAGAAGGGGGTGCAGCAGTAGGAGTAAGTGAAGTTGGAGATAAGAGAAGGAAGTAAAGAGACTCAAGGTAACATAATGAAAAATATCATCAACTCCGCCCTTGGGCACTCATCTGACTCCAGATCAATCAGAACTACATGGTAGCAGTCTAACTTACTGCCCCTCAAGTACCTTTTGGCTTCAAGGGTATGACTGGCCAGTCTGCAGCCCAGCGACCCATCCTGGGGAGGCCACTTCTCACCAGGCCTTATCACCCAGGCAGCAGCACAATGGGCTTCCTCTGTCACCCGCATGCACTTGTCTGGCAGCACTTAGTCTCCAGAAGAAAGCTCCATGAGAGCCTCTTCCCAAGCCCACCTGTTCCTGTGCAGTCACCCAGGCTCACCCACAGCTCAGATTGCCCAGGAGGAGGGTGACAATTCAGTCTTCTGAACTAGGCAGACAGCACTACTGCTGATGTGTCACTCTGCTGTCAATCTTCAAGAGCCTCTTCATACATCCTGTCTCTAAGAATAGAACTCTTGACAAAAGTAATGACATCAGGCCAAGGATGTGACCTTTTATGTCAAGGGAAGCACAGCAGCTCTGCGTGAGAAGACCCTACCAATTCCCCGGTATGAGTCTGCAGGTGATGATTCACCTTCTGTGTAACTCTTTAGAAATAGCTCCTCCAAGCTTCCCGGGACTTCTACGACAGGAAGCTCACTTCTCAGGGTGGCTCTGTGTGTTTTCTAACTGCTTTCATCCTCAAACAGGTCTTTCTCACATCCGGCAACATGTGTCTCCCTTGTCTCTAAATGTGCTCTTTCCACTCTAGCACCTGGGCACTAGATGATAACTCAGTTTTCTCCCCTCAAAGTCATCTCCTTCCACAGTATTTCTTCTTACAGGAGTCCCATATCTGCCCTAATTAGTGGAAAACACACACAGTCCTGAGACCTTCACACCTTTCCCTTGCCAGTGCCCAGAGACAGCTCTGGCCAGCAGCTTCTAGGTACATGGCCAGCAGGCTCTCTGCTTTGTTCCAGAGTCCAGATACCAGGAGAAAGTATGCCCTGTTGGCCAGAAGCCCCATCTGCTTTCTACATTCAGTACCCTTTCTAGGGCATCACCAACAACCACTGGTGCTTCCCTCAAAGAGAAGCCAGAAGAAAGTTCCTCTCCAGTTAGTACTTATAGTGCTCCTGTTCAACCCTGAAAATTATCAGGTATCTGATACCTATCACGCACTAAGCCTGGACAATGCACAGCATATGTACTGACATATTTAACATCTTTCAAGGACCTCAGGGGCCAAGGAGGTGAGGTGTGTCCACAGACCATAACCCCAGAAAACACTGAAACCAAAACTTCTGAGAAGTGGGACTAGAGATTTAGCTCAGTGGTTCCAGCACCTGCACTTGCACCGGCAAGTGCAAGGTCCCTGGTTCGATCCCTAGTAACCACATACAACAATGCCATGGGCAGGCTCATGCCTGTAATCCCAGCCCTCAGAGGCAGGAGGACTGCTGAGTTCAAGGCTTCCCTGGGCTACATAGTGAGCTCATAGTCAGCCTAAAACTACAAAGTGAAAGCCTGTCTAAAAAATAAAAAAATTTTTTAAAAAACTTCTGAGGAGTATGTTTTAGGGAAAGCAGCTATAGTGGGGCAAAGGTCAAAATCCTTGAAGCCAAATGGTCCAGATTCAAATCTCAGGCCTGCCACCCTTGGCCTTAAGACCACAGACAAGTTATTTAACCTTACCAGCTTCATCTGCAAAATGTGAGAAACACAGCCAGGATTCGCCTGGTTATTGTGGAGATTAGGCATATTGGATGTCATTCACCTTGACCCATGCCTGATACTCAGGTAACCAATATATGTCAGTGGTCAGCATTATTCCTAAAAGCATTCTTTGAATTGTACTTTTAGTTGTTTGTTTTTGAGACAAGGTTTCCTCATATAGTAACCTTAAACTCACCATGTAGCCCACGCAAGCCTCAAACTCACAACAATCCTCTTGCCTCAGCATTTTGAATGTATTACAGCAGTGTGCCACCATGTCCAACTAAACTGAACTTTTTTTAAAACTGAATTCTTTATTGGTACATTTTATATACAGCTCACAATCACACTCAACATTGGGGAATTTGTACCAGTATATGACACAAATTAATTCTCAGTTTTACCCATATCCTACCTACCCCACAACCACCCACCCCCTATATACATGTGCTTTCTTTTTCTTTTTAGATCATATTTCTTCTTTCTCATTACTTTCCCCTACCACATTCCTTTTGAATATTTCCTATTTCACGAAATCTATCATACAGTCTAGAATTCATTTAAATCTACAGGTTCTCATACCAGAGAAAAGATACGGTATTTACATATCTGTGATCTATTTATTTCACTTATTAGTGCGTCTAAATTAGACTTTTAAATCTGATCAAATTTCTAAGGCCAACACTGGAAATAGATGGACAGACAGTCTGAGCAGAATAGATGGACAGACAGTCTGAGCAGAAGTTTTCTGTGAGGAGTGAATGAAGCAGGGGTCTTAGGCCTGTGGTGTGTGGAAGTAGGGAACAGCTTGAGGTCTGCACTATGGGCTGGAGTTTCTGAAATGTTAGGATTGTGGGGTACCACACTGTTACTGGGCACCACTAGGAAGGTCAAGGAGAGAAGTGACATACACTCTGAGTCACAAGGTATCCGGATTCTTCCCCGAATCTGCCCTCACAAGCGGATGTCCCCTCCTGCAGAGGTGAGGTTCTGATGCACACTCTTCTCTCTTCCTCAACCATGATTCCCTCCCTTCTATCTAAGTGGTGTCCCTCAGCAGCCTCCAATTAGGCATCCTCCTGCTCATTTCTCAATATTCTCTGCTGCATTCTTCAAGGGCCTTCTCCTACCAGTGCTACAGAGCTACAGAACAATAAGCACCAGGCCTGCCCCAGCCTCTTCTACTTCTGCTCTACTCCTCCCAAATAACTTTTTTCTTATGCAGGAGCTCAGTTACCAGCATCCCTTTGTCTGGCCACCTCCTAGAGGAAACCTTTTCTATTCAAGTCTATGAGTCCAGTGGGCCTTGTGGACAGAGCCCACCAGGGAATAAACATATCAAGCAGCCCGATATACAGGAGATATCCCTGTAAGGAGACAGGAGACTGGAAAAGTACCCTAGAAAGACACCAAAAGCCATAGGATGTACTCCCTGGTGAAGAAATGCTTCTTTCCACTCCTTGCTGAGCTCAGAGAAGGAGAGTCTTCATTTGTATCTCACATGCCCCTTAACAACCAGACAGGTTTCTCTGGCAGAGCCTTGCTCACTTAGATGGCCTTCAGGTGAGCAAATGCCCCTCACACAGTACAAGACAGAAAGCTGGAAGAAAGGGGGAGAGCCCAGCCATCTGACCTGAACCCCACAACTCATATTCCAGGTTGCGCAGCTCCAGTGGCTGCCAACAAGGGTTCATCTTGGATCCGTTTCCTATTCTAGCTTCTTTTCCCCAGGCAATCTACACTTTCATGAGGAGGCAGAACAGTCTTTAAGTCTCTGGTGCATTTTCTCCAGAGAAGCTTGTGGTGGGTAGTGACCAGCAGGACAACAAGAGAGAATGGTCTCAGCATAGAGTCTGATCTAGTGATAAAGCTATTACCCAGAAAACACCTAGAAAATTCCCTCCAAACCCAGAGCTTCCCAAAGAAGGGATGGAATCTGTTTGGAGGGTCAGCCAAGCTCTTCACAGCAAACAAGTATCACCAGGGCTCACTAGGAATTTGACTCTGGAACTGGGAACTGATGCTTTCAGCTCCAGATAAAGGATGGCAAAGGCAAGTTTGAGGTAGTTCCCCCTTACACATAAACAACACACACACACACACACACTCTCTCTCTCTCTCTCTCTCTCTCTCTCTCTCTCTCTCTCTCTCTCTCTCTCTTTCTCTCTGGGAGCCCCAGACTCCTGTCACATTACTGTAGCAGAGCAAGAACCTGAATCTTAGGATCCAATCTTCTGGCTCCAGCAGGAGCAAGAAGCCTGAGTTCATTCCCTTTCCCATTCATTTATCATTTCCTACTCTCAGACAATCGATAGCTAGACTGCAAGCTCCAATTAGATAAACTGCCTCATCAACAGAATCAGGAATTCTTGGATAAACCAACAGACTTAATAAGAATCTCTCCTCTATCAGCAGGTTTTGGGAAGGCCTCACTCCTTTAGCTAAGCTTGGTACCCCTCTAAAAGCTGGACCCTAAAAAGCCTGGCACCATGTCCCATGGTCTACAGTTCTCAGAACACAAGTAACTTCTCAATGTTCAAGCACTCACAAATCTATTTTAGAATTCTGCACTTGATCTTAGCCAAAAGGCCGAGAAGCGATTTTTTAAAATTCTGGTATCAACTGCAACCTCATATGGTTCTCCAGAGCCTCCTGTCCAGATAACTGAACTTCCTAAATGCCTCTGCAAGATCCTCTGTCTAATATCAGGTACAGAGACCTAACTCACAGGCCACTACCCTCAAAAAGCCTACTTCCTGGACGTTCTCCCCATGTCCCCAATACTGGTGGTGTTTGGTGTGATTGGGACTGAATTTGGGTAGGGGTGGAGGTGGGGTGTAGTAGGGCTGGGTTGGGTTTTGTTTTGTTTTGAGACAGAGTTTTCCTAAGTCATTAAATTCCCCATGCTGGGCTTGAACTTTCCATCCACCTGCCTCAGTCCCCAAGGCTTCGGGGGTTACAGGCAGGCACCACAAAGCCTAGCTACTTCCCCATATTTTTTTGTATGTTTGTTTTGTTTTGAGACAGAGTCTCACTTTGTAGTTCAGGCTGGCCCTGAGCTCAACGTAGCTCAGGCAAGCCTTGAACTCAGCAATCCTCCTGCCTCTGCCTCCCAAGTGCTGGGATTACAGGCTTGAGCCACCAAACCAGGCATTTGTGGTACGTGGTATTGATAGTCAGTGGGCGTGAGCCACCATGCCTGGCAATGTTGTATGTGGTTACCAGGATGTAACCAGGGACCTTGCACTTGCTAGGCAGGCTCCAGAACCCCTGAACTAAATCACCAGCCCATACTTCCACATACTTTTGTGTATGCCACTCCCTTATCCCCAGTCTCTGTCCTCTTTGGCAAACCTCCAAAACCATGTCTCACCTTCTCCACAGCTATTTAGAACCACTCCAGCCATTTTTATGGCATCTAAATACTTGCTCCTCAAAGTGTGGCCTACAGGCCAGTAGCATCAACATCATCTGGGTGCCTGACAAAAATTAGACTCTCAGGCTCCACCAGGACCCACAGAGTCAAAAACCTACATTTAACAAGATCCCAAGGATGAGTATGGACATTACAGTGTAAGAAACTCTGGCTTCTACTTCTTCCCAGCAGACTTCTGGTTTCTCTCTACACGGAGATAGGACAGGCAAAAAAGGAGGACAGAAGAACACCCTTCCAGTTACTCATTTCTCAGCCAAGTGGCCTCCTCAGAAGTAGAGACAGCACCAACTTCAAGTCCCTGTTGGTAGTACTCTAGAAAGCTTTTACAGCACTGTCCTGGGACATGGGCAAGGCACTAACTGTCAGTTTATACCTACAGGTTGTGCGACCTGGGTGGCCATGCCCTGTTTGAGAACCCAGTAAACATCAGGGAATTACCTCAGGGCTGTGGAGGAGACCACTCTGAGCACCAAGCACTCACCTACAGTTGCTCCCTCTGCCACCACAGCCTCTTCCTGCACCCCTGTATAAATACCAAAGCCCACAGCTGTCCTGAGAAACCAGACCTAAAGCTTTGAGCCTTGAGTCAAACCTAATTAAACCAGAGCGCTCCCGTGCTGGGCACTTCTAGCTTATAACTAAGTATTGGGAGACAATTATCTCACTCTCCACCCTCTAGAGTTCAGGACCTGTATGGTCCCATTTACTGCCCAGATCAGCAGATATATAAAAGCCAAATTTCCTACAGAATCCCCAGTCCATCTAAACTCTGGAAGTAATAGTAGGCTGAGCTTTCCAAGAGGTTGACCTCTTTACTCCAGAGCCCACTAGTCACAGCTCTTGGTGTAAACAGTCACCAACAGCCTCAATGCCACTTACCTCTCTCTTAAAAGTGCTGCACACAGACAATCTCCCCCGAACCTGCTACAGAGCTGACCTGAAGAGAAAAGCTTTCCTCCCTAACTTGTACCAGCTTCAAGATGTGTGACCTTGTGCTCGCTTCGGCAGCACATATACTAAGATGTGTGACCTGAGGATCCTTCCACCCCCAAGAGAGGGAAGTTCTTAAGCCCACAGACACATCTGGAAGCTGACAGACATGTTGACGCAGCATGGGACCTCCATGGCTGAAGGCCATGTGGCTATCGGGCATGAGGCTATTGGGGCCTCCTGTAGGGACACACCTCTGGACCAAGTGGTGAGGGCGAGAGGGCTGGGCCCAAGCCCCTGGAAGGAAAGCTAAGCGGAAGAGGATAGCTGCACCCAGAGTACCTTTTCCTCTGTGTAGGTCACACAAGAGGCACAGACAGCACAGGGGAATGCTCTATAGGGAGCCTTTGGGGGAGGGGCCTTCACAGCCCCAGCAGAGTCCTGTTGTCTTGCAAAATTCAGCCCACTTCCCATGTAAAACAGTCCCACATTCTTTCCTTCACAGCCAGCTTGTGGGACCTGCTTTCTCATGGTCAACCTTTCCTACACAATCAGTGTCCTTCCTAAGGTCAAACCAGCTCTGACTTTTCCTATAACATTCTTTGACTACCAGAAGTGATAACATCTGACAGATTTTTGCAGGTAGCAGAACTATCAATGGACCAAAGACACAAAGCAATGGCTTGCTAAGCTGAATCTGGCCCTAGCTTTTTTTTTTTTTTTTTTTTTTTTTCAGACAGGGTCTCGCTTTGTAGTTCAGGCTGGCCCTGGGCTCACTATGTAGTCCAGGCAAGCCTCGAACTCAGCAATCCTCCTGTCTCTGCCTCCCGAGTGCTGGGATGACAGGCGTGAGCCAACATGCCCGGCACTGGCCCCTAGCTTTTAATATACAAAGTGCTGCTTAAATATGTGAACTATAATCAGGCATGGCAGCACATGCCTCCAATCCCAACACTTGGTAGGCTAAAGTAAGAATTCAAGGTCAGTGTGAGTTCAAAGCCAGCCTGAACTATAAGTTAGACCCTGTCCTGAAAACATGTGAACTAGATTCCAACATCTTTTTCCCTTCTGGTACCAGGTATCAAACTCAGGACCTTGTGCTTGCAAGCCAACAGATTCCAACATCTTAATTTCGGGCTTTTGGGTTTTTTTGGCACCACGAATTGAACCCAGGACCTTACAGTTGCCACGTCGGTGCAGTGCCACTGAGATACATCCCCAGCTGAATTCCAACATCTTAAAATCAGATATCTGGCTTCTTTTTCAAGTTGGATGGTGGCTGTAGATATATGGGATCCTCACTGTCTGTTGGACACCAGCTATGATATGCATAGATTGGTAGGGGCAGGAAACAGACCCTGCAGTCTCAAAGTTAGTGTTAACTTGTCTTAAGAACAAAGAAGTATGCAAAAGACCACAGACTTCCTGGCTGTGTGGGAAAGCCATAATCATAGCACTCCTAAGGCAACTTAGCATCTACTGGGAATAATATAAAATTATCCTGCAGGCATCCAGGTAACTTGTTCCCTTTGAAAGGCTAAACGTGTTTCCTATCTCACTTCCCTGATCTTACTGCAATCTGTTCCTGGAATAGTATACTACCCCTTCTCCTACGCTTCTTGCTAAAAAATAAAAGCAGGTCCTTGGGAGTTCTTTGAGCCTATCCACTAGAGGCAGAGTCCTCCCTGTCTCCCCTTGCAATATTAAATATTGTCTCTGTCTCTTTCTTTTATTCCCTGTCATTCTCACTACAGGTACAACTATAACCTGGCAAAACTGGATAGACAAAAAGCAACTGCTCCCCGGGGCCGGAGATTTAGCTCAGTGGTTCTGGCGCCTGCCTCACAAGCACAAGGCCCTGAGTTCGATCCAGGTAACCACATACAATGCTGGGCATGGTGACTCATGCCCACCAGCAATCAATACCACAAAACACAGTGCCGGGCGTGGTGGCTCATGCCTGTAATCCCAGCACTCGGGAGGCAGAGACAGGAAGATTGCTGAGTTCGAGGCTTGCCTGGGCTACATAGTGAGCTCAGGGCCAGCCTGAACTACAAAGCAAGACCCTTTCTCCAAAAAAGATGAGGTACGTTCGCTATAGCTTACCTAGACGCCCACAGAGCAGACACTAGGAAAGCCCTGTCTCGTGTTCCCTCAGCCCACCTCCAAGCTCACCTGTAGGTGCCTCACTTGGTCACAGCTTCCCACTGCTAAGACCTACATCTCCCTGCTTCTCTGCCTGAGGATTTTCTCCAGTACTAACTGATATTCAGGGTAGCCCAGTAACATTGGGGATTTTTCTTTTTCTCCAGTACTGGGAAATGAAACCAGTGCCTTGGGCATACTAGGCAGGCAGCCTACACTACACTACATTCCCCAATCTAGCACCAGAGATTCAAAGTCCCCACATTCTCAAGCTATGAGGTAAGTCAGTGCACTGAAAAACAAACAAACAAAAAGCACACTTCCCTGGCCTTCAGGGACACAATTTTGAGGCATGTGCCATGTGATTATTCATAAGATGCCCAAATGGCTTGAGTGTCAGTAGCCTACAAGGACAGCCCATTTCTTCAAGTACCTATTCCTGGCTTTCTCTCCTGCCTCACTTTCTTCAATCCTTTTCTTGTTGCTAACAGAATCACCCCCACATAAATTACCTGCTTTCAAGTCCTTGTCTCAGGGTTCACTTTTAAGAAAACCCAAACTAAGATACTCTCTTAGTCTTTGTCATTTTTACATTAGTCTCCAGGCTCTCGGAGCACATCCATCTAACCAAGAGCTGCAGTTCAGACACCTTACCTTCCAACATGCCTGGGACAGTGGCAGAATAGACTTACCTCCCCCAAGTAACTGTATTTGCCCCTGAGGATCTGCCGATACAGCCGGGTGCGGTTGTCATCCTCAAAGGGCATAGTACCACTGAGCAGGATGTAGGCAATGACACCCAGGGCCCACATGTCCACAGAGTTCGTGTAGGGCTTACGAACCAGGACCTCAGGAGCAATGTACTCAGGTGTGCCACATGTGGTCTTCATGAGGCAGTCGTCACCCTTCTTGCGGGCGCTGGCCAGGCCGAAGTCAGTGATGATGATCTTAGAGTCAGTACCTGGGTGGTAGTAGAGCAGATTCTCAGGCTTGAGGTCGCGGTGTGTGATGCCTAGCGCGTGCAAATACCGGACGCCATCCAGCACCATCTGCAGCACCCTTGTGGCATCACGCTCAGTGAAGGAACCTTTAGCAATGATGCGGTCAAAGAGCTCACCACCAGTGGCTAGCTCCATCACCATGTACACACGCTCCTGGGTTTCAAACACTTCCACCAGCTGGATGATGTTAGCATGGCGTACCCGGCGCAGCACACGAAGTTCAGACTCACACACCTCCCGTCCCTCTCGGTACTTGGTCTCAATCATCTTGATGGCATATGGCTGGCGGGTTGCCCGGTGTTCCACACGTACTACTCGGCTAAAGCTGCCTCGACCAATCAGCGCCTTGATGTCATACTTAGCTGTCACACGTGGGTCGAACTTGGCCCTGTACTTTGCTACCCTGGCCCTTCGTGGTGGCTCTGAAGGAGGCTCTGTGTGGCCAGTAGTGGGAGCACCAGTGCCAAGTGGTGCACACTGACTAGCAGCTGGAAACGCAGCCTTGAGAGGGCCAACACTGTCCACCTCTGTGATGAAGTGCTTGTAGACATCATTCTTAGTGCTGCTGAAGGGTTCCACCTTCTTGACCAAATCCAGCTGGACATCCTTGGGCGGCTCAGGCAGGACCTTGCTTGTCCCACAGCCCATCACGGACACGGGGGCATCCTCTCCAGCAAAGCTGGCAGGACCTGCTCTGCAGGCAGTGCCCCGTCTACACCTATCCAGACAGAAGAAAGAAAGTCAACATAACTGAATAAACCACTGAGCAGACACCAGCCACCCACCCCCAACCCTCCTGACTAAATCTGATTAAAGCCAAACACCTGGCTCTACTATGGTTCCCTGTAAGGAAGGATGACTAGCCCCCGAGCAAGCACTGAGTCCAAGCTCAGTGGCAGTTGTAGGTGGCAGGCTGAGTCTGAGCTCTATGGCCTTGACTTATGCTTCCCCAGGTCTCAGGTACACACTACTTGTCCAACCTGATGGGAGAGAGAACATGTCCCAACCTCAGCTGTCACCCCCACCTTCCTCTTTCCTCATTGGGTCCCTTCTCCCAGCCAAATGTTAAAAATCACTCTTATTATTACTCTGACTCATCTTTACTGAAATGCGAGCATGGAGTACTGGAGGCCTCCTCCAGCACCGTCACTCACCAGGGCCCAGAATGTGCCTCTCCAAGCCTTCCCTCATGGGGAACTTTCTCAGCCCTCTTACAAGGGTTTGTTCCCTGTGCAAAAAAACCATTCACTACCTCTGGTTTCTGCCTTCACCTCCCTCTTTCCTTGACGGTTTCTACTGCTTTGCTCATCCACAACCCTGAGTGTTGAACATCCTCTTCAGGGGTCTCTCCATTCCCTGGCTCACAAGCAGCTGGATTTCTATGCAAGGCCAGAGTTAGTCAAAAGTCACCGCAGTGGGGCCGGAGATTTAGCTCAGTGGTTCCAGTGCCTGCCTTGCAAGTGCAAGGTCCTGAGTTCGATCTCCAGTAACCACATACAACGCTGGCCCTGGTGACTCATGCCCACCAGCCATCAATACCACATACCACAGTGCCGGGCGTGGTGGCTCACACCTGTAATCCCAACACTGCCCAGGGAGGCAGAGGCAGGAGGATTGCTGAGTTTGAGGCTTACCTGGGCTACATAGTGAGCTGAGGGCCAGCCTGAACTACACAGCGAGACCCTGTCTCAAAAAATAAAACAAAAGTCACCGCAGTGATCTTAGGACCACAACTCTTACCATGCAACACCGGGCAGCCGCAAAACTAGCCTAGACTTCATTAACAGGCAGCAGAAGACTTGACCCAGAGAAAATACCAGCACTTCCAGCTAGACAGGACTCAGGCTATAAATCAGGGCACTCTGCTTCCTTGGGATGAGGACCCAGGAATCCTGCCCATTTATTTCCCAGACAGAGATGTTTGGCTATGAACATCTGGAGGGGTGATAAGGTGAGGTACTAATGTTACTGCTTTCCAGAGGTCACTGTCTTTCTACCTAGACTGTCATCTCTAAGTCTGTTTGAGAGCCCCACAGAATGAAGAGAGCTGAGAAGTCCCTATTAATTATCAGACACAGAACTGGGAATGAGCCGGGTATGGGGGCGCACATCTGTAATCCCAATACCCAGGAGGCTAAGGCAGAAGGTTTACTGCAAGTTTGAGACCAGTCTGGGCTCCATAGTTAAGGCCAGCCTGAACTACATAGTGAGAACTTGTCTCAAAATAAAACAAAACAAGGGGATGGGGATTTAGTTCAGTGGTTCCAGTGTCTGTCTCACAAGCGGCATCTGCCTCGCAAACCCAAAGTTCAGAGTTCGGCTCACACCTGTAATCCCAGGACTTGGGAGGCAAAGGCAGAGAATTACTGTGAATTCAAGGCTTGCCTGGGCTACATAGTGAGTTCAGGGCCAGCCTGAACTACAAAGTGAGACCCTATCTCAAAAAAATAAAAAATTTTAAAGGCTGGGGATTTAGCTCAAGTGGTACTGCACCAACCTTGGATGCACAAGGGCCCGAGTTTGATCTCCGGGACTGAAAAATAAAATAAAATAAAAAATAAATAGGGCCGGAGGATTAGCTCAGCCGTTCCGGTGCCTGCCTTGCAAGCGCAAGGTCCTGAGTTCGATCCCCGGTAACCACATACAATGCTGGGCGTGGAGACTCATACCCACCAGCAATCAATACTGCATATCACAATGCCGGGCGTGGTGGATAACGCCTGTAATCCCAGCACTTAGGAGGCAGAGACAGGAGGATTGCTGAGTTCGAGGCTTGCCTGGGCTACATAGTGAGCTCAGGGCCAGCCTGAACTACAAAGTCAGACCTTGTCTCAAAAAAACTAAAACCAAACAACAAAAAAAACAGGTAATTTGGATGGGAGGTCTGACTTAGTGTCAGAACACTTGCTAATATGCATGAAGTCCTGGATTCAACCCTTTGCATAAATCTTTTGCATTTCCTCCAAAGGAAAATAAAACAAAAAAACAGATTAATTTCAATAGAGCAAAGCATTAAATACAAGAAACAAGAGCTGGGCATGGTGATGTATACCTGTAATCCCAGCACTTGGGAGGATTGCTGTGAGTTCCAGGCCAGCCTTGGTTGGCTACCTCATGAGTTTGAGGCCACTCAAACTGTGAAACACTGTCTCAAAAAAAAAAAAAAAAATCAACAACAAAAAACAAAACAAAGGGCCGGAGATTTAGCTCAGTGGTTCCCGTGCCAGCCTTGCAAGCGTAAGGTCCTGAGTTTGATCCCAGTAACCACATACAATGCTGGGCGTGGTAACTCACACCCACCAACAATCAACCAGCAATCAGCACCACATACCACAGTGCTGGGCGTGGTGGTTCAAACCTGTCATCCCAGCACTCGGGAGGCAGAGACAGGAGGATTGCTGAGCTCGAGGCTTGCCTGGGCTACATAGTGAGCTCAGGGCCAGCCTGAACTACAAAACGAGACCCTGTCTCGGAAAGGAAAAGGAAAAGGAAAAGGGAAAGGAAAAGGAAAGGAAAAGGAAAGGAAAGGAAAGGAAAAAGGAAAGGAAAAAGGAAAGGAAAGGAAAGGAAAGGAAAGGAAAGGAAAGGAAAGGAAAGGAAAGGAAAGGAAAGGAAAGGAAAGGAAAGGAAAGGAAAGGAAAGGAAAGGAAAGGAAAGGAAAGGAAAGGAAAGGAAAGGAAAGGAAAAAGGAAAGGAAAGGAAGGGAGGAAGGAAGGAAGGAAGGAAGGGAGGGAGGAAGGAAGGGAGGAAGGAAGGAAGGAAGGAAGCAAGGAAGAGAGGAAGGAAGGAGGGAGGGAAGGAAAAAGTATACTGGTATAGAAAGACACTGGGGTTAGGGAAGGTTTCCAAAAGGAGGTCACCCCCACACTGAATTCTGAATCAAGAATGAGTCAGGTAAGCAGAGGTGGGAGTGGTGATTCAGGCAGAGAAAACCACACACTCCAAGGCTCAGAAGCACAGCCTGTGCATGGGAATGGCGAGTGCAGTGCTGCACAGCCAGGGCTGGGGGCTGAGATTTTCAGAAAGTCAGCAGAAACTGGATTAAGGAAGGCAGCACAAATCCTGGTGAAGACCAGGGCACTTCTTGGGAAATGGCTGGGAGCTACGGAAGGGCTCACAAGAGAGCCAATCTAATCCGTGTTTAGAAAGAAGTGAGAGACTAGGCTAAAAGAGAGCCAAAGTAAACCAAAAAGGCCAGTGGGAATGTGTGCCTCAGACAATGGAATGGAATAGACACACCACAGGCAGAGGCTAGAGGCTAATGTAAGGGCAGCATTCCAGTTCCTCCCTCAGTGCTCAGGTACACTCAGTAATACACAAAGAGGCACAGTTTGAGAAGCAATGGGAAAAGTTTAGTTTTGGATGCGCTACAGTCCATGCGGTACATCTTTGTGACACCTTTCTGTGGGCCACTGGATACAGAATTTGACATATTAAAAGAGCTGGTCAGTGTCAGGGACTCTGTGACTCCCCAAAGTCAGTGCTTGGAGCTGAGGAGCAACAAGTACAGCTCTTCATTCATCTGTAAAACAGGCAGAGAGTCCCATTAAAGACACCCGAGGAGCCAGGGATTTAGCTCAAGTGGTACCACACCTACCTTGGAAGCACAAGAACAGAGTTCAATCCTCGGTATGGGGGTGGGGGGTGAAATGCCGGGTGTGGTGGCTAACGCCTGTAATCCCAGCACTCAGGAGGCAGAAGCAGGACTGCTGCGAGTTTGACAGTTTGACGTTAGTCTGGGCTACAAAATGAGTTCAGGGCCAGTCTGAACTACAAAGCAAGACTCTGTCTCAAAAAAAAAAAAGACAGCAGAGGATCCCAGGCAGGCTTTACTGTGGCACTTTGTGATCACAGAACCCACAGATATCATCGGATCACACTGACTCAAGCACCTGAATTCAACATAATGTGGCCAGTCCTGACCAATAAGGCTAACTCTTTAAAGGAACAAGTTCATGGCTGAAACATATGTAAAACCTTGATTACAAATCCATCCAATAAAAAAGTGATTTCTGGAGCCACAGGTTTTTTTTCTTCCTGCCTCTGCCTCCTAAGTGCTAGGATTATAGGTGTGAGTCACCACACCTGGCATTGTGGTGCATAGTACCGGAAATTGAACTCTCGTGACCTGTGCTTGCCAGGCAGACGCTGGAACCACTGAGCTAAATCCCTGGCTCTACAATGTTTTTTTTAATCAGTGTGTCAACACAATTCTCAGCAGAAGAGAATTTATCTTTCTGGACACAAACGGGAATGATTCCTCTACCAACACAAGCTCTTCAGGATCTTACCCAAATGGGATGCACATGGAAATTTTTTTTTTTTTTTTTTACAGTGTCTCACTTTGTAGTTCAGGCTGGCTCTGAGCTCACTATGTAGTCCAGGCAAGCCTTGAACTCAGCAATCCTCCTGTCTCTGCCTCCCTGAGTGCTGGGATTACAGGCGTGAGCCACCACGCCTGGCACTGTGGTATGTGGTATTGATTGCTGGTGGGCACGAGTCTCCACACCCAGCATTGTATGTGGTTACCGGGGATTGAACTCAGGACCTTGCGCTTGCAAGGCAGGCGCCGGAACCACTGAGCTATCCCTCCAGCCCACACATGGAAATTTAAGAAAGAGAGTTTTGTTTTGTTTTGTTTTGTTTTTTGAGACAGGGTCTCGCTTTGTAATTCAAACTGGCTCTGAGCTCACTATGTAGCCCAGGCAAGCCTTGAACTCAGCAATCCTCCGGTCTCTGCCTTCCGAGTGCTGGGATTACAGGCGTGACCCACCACACCCAGCAAGAAAGAGGGTTTTTTTCACAACAGGCCAAAGATTAGAACCATGGACTTGGGAATTTTGCAGACTTATCTTTTCCTTCAGGAAAACACAAGACCTCAACACAGTAAGGGTTGCTCTTCATCTGTAACCTGAGGCAGAGTACAGGTCCCTGGCCTCTGATTCCCAACTCCACTAAGTAAGTGACAGTGACGACCCTGACAAGGAGGACAGAGTGCACACATGACCCTGCACAGCGACACAGGTGTCATTCCTTCCTAGTGAGGAAAGTATATCTTCAGGCACACACACTAGGTTTTTTTGTGAGAATGTGCATACCTAGTCTAATCCTGATGAGAAAAACTAAGGTTTACAAAAGAAAAGGTCTGACTTTTCAATTTAAACAAAGCCTGTGCGGGGACCTAAAGTTAGCAGTAAGAGAGAGCCACATTCATTCCAATTAGAAACACTTCAAAGGTGAACTCCTGCTGATACTCTGCCGTCCCAACTACAGAGACTAAGCAAAGAAATGGTGCTGCTCTGAAGGAGGATGATACCTTCCGGTGATCACAGCTTTCCCAAACTTCTCTCACATTTGGAAACCCCTCTTTTCACATTGGTTAGGCAAAAATTCAGACGTCGTGTCAAGGGTAGTGACTGGTACAACTCATGGGAAACCGGGCAAAGGCTTTCCCCTTCCCAGCTCTCTTGTGTATCCATCAGCAGAGTGACCAGGGGGATGCTGGGTGGATAAGTTAAAGAACTCCTAGTTCACAGCTCCAAGAGAGTCACACTGCATTGTAAAAATTCACCGAGTATGGTAGCATCAAACTCTATCATCTACCTTCAGCTTTACGGCCTGATGTGAAGCATGCCTCACAGAAACACCAGGCCAAACAAGGCAGGGAAAGACTTGTTCAAAACCACTAGATAGTGGTGATGAAGCATGGACCCAAGACTCCTGGTCCCCTATCCAGGGCTCCTTTCACCACACAGGAAAAACATCAGAAGTGCCTGAAGCCAATGAAGCTTTGCCCTCCCCTTTCCTACACCATTGAACTGGTATATCAACACAACTTTACAAAGCACCTACTCTGACGGACCTGTCTTCAGAAATCTCAATTCCAACTATGATGAGTCCTGCTGCTTACTGCTCTACTAGATTGGCTCTGACTGCTACAGTTGTCAAACCCCTGGAAAAAAAGGCCACTTCTTAGATTTAAAGAACTCCTTTGGGAGGCACAGGCAAGAGGATTGCTGAGTTCGAGGCTTGCCTGAGCTACGTAGTAAGCTTAGGGCCAGCCTGAACTACAAAGAAAGACCTTGTCTAAAAAAAAAAAAGAACTCCCTAGCAAAGTGGTGAGCTTATGGTACACATTCACTGTCAGCAATGAATAAAATGTGATCTGCTCTTGGATTTCTATTTACTAAGAGGCAACAACTACAGAACCTCAGAAATTTTCAAAGGCCAAGAAGAGTGCTCTAGCTGAACCAAAGCCATATTATCTGGGCACCCACATAAATGTCCTCAAAGATGAATGAGGCCTGTTCAGATTTTGCAGACTATCTCAACACCAAAATAAAGTTATCCACAAGATTCCAAACCTAACTCCACTTACAAGGAAGGCTAGGGACCCAGGAGCAATTTCTGGCCACAGAGACCAGATCTGTGAATATCTCCCAGCAGTGAATCAAAGGCACCTATTCCTCTCAAATTCCCAAATTTTTCTCCATAGAAGATTCACAACCATTCCCCTACAAGTATCTGTTTTGCGTCTGTGTTTTAATAGACTTGTCTACCAAACTCAAGTAGGTAGAAGTCTCTCAGTACTCCCAGAAGTAAGTAACTGCTAAGTGGCACTTAAAAGCATCATGCTCGTATGTTAAGAAGAAATACAGGCAAAAACCTCCTGTCACTATAGACAAAATCTCTTTAACAAGGTCCCCTACTATATACTTACAGCTATATGATTCTTTTTCCTTTTTTTAGTTTTTCTTTGAGACAGGGTCTTGGTATTTAGTCCAGGATGGCCTCAAATTCACATTTCTTCTGCCTCAGCTTCTTTTTTTTTTTTTCCCACCCCCCCACCTCAGCTTCTTGAGTGTGGGGATTAGAAGTATTTGCCATGTTTCTTTCTATAATAACGGAAGGTGACCCAGCAACTCTATTTCCACAAATAATACTAAAAACACTTCCGTAAGTATATGAAACTATATATTTAAAAAAAGATATATAGGTACAAAGATATTATACAAAAAAAACCATGGCATAGTTGGATGTAGAATGATGTACTACTGAATAGTGTAAGACCCTATATCAATGGAAACAGCTGTTCTCAGTTATCCTGAAGTTTAACAGGCCAATAATTTAGCATACATATGAATATTCACATCATCACGTAGTTTGGGAACTGTGAAGATTAAAGTTGCTTATATAAGATGCTCACGGTTACAAAAGAAAATGGAAGCCAAACTAAAGTCCCACTCACTTCACTAAGAACTTGTGACTGACAGAGAATGCCAGCATCTACTTCAGATTCTATAGACACTAGAACCTGTAAGGTCATTCTAATAATTTTCCTGAAGGCTGCACTTTCTTTAGGTCATTTATACAACTTAAGCACAGAATTACAATTAGACCTGGACAAGGTATTTATTGAGCAATCCCACCTTCTAGTGAGTTAGTATTCCAAATCTCTTCTAGAATGGTCAACTGAATTTATCCTGATGTCAAACAAGTAGTGTTGTCAGACCTTACTCTGATAACCAGAAATGACCTTGAAGAAATCACTTAACATTCAGCAGCTTCCTACTCAAAGGTCAGTCTGAAAAGCAAAACACTTCATAAGATGATTTTTTTTTTTTTGAGACAGGGTCTCACTTTGCAGTTCAAACTGGCTCTGAGCTTACTATGTAGCACAGGTGAGCCTTAAATTCACAGCAATCCTCCTGCCTCTGGCTCCTGAGTGCTGGAATTACAGGCGTGAACTGCCACTCAGCATTGTGGTATGTGGTGCTGATTGCTGATGGGTGTGAGTCATCACACCTGGTCTTGCTGTATGTGGTGACCAGGATCCAACCAGGGACCTTGCGCTTGTTAGGCAGGTGCCGAAACCACTGAGCTAAATTCTCTGGCCCTAAAATGAGATTTTGCCAGGCATCATGACACACACTTGTAATCCCAACACTTAAGAAGCTAAATTGGAAGGATGGAGATTCAAGGGAGGCCAACCTAGGCTACAGAGCAACGACCCTGTCTCAAAAAATAAAAAGCAAGCCAAGCATCATGGCACCTACCTCTAACCCAAACACTCTTAGATGCTGAGACAGAAGGATCACAAACTTAAACCTACCCTAGGCAACTTACCAAGATCATCTCAAATAGGGGCCAGAGATTTAGCTCAGTGGTTCTGGCACCTGCCTTGCAAGCTCAAGGTCCTGAGTTGATCCCTGGTAACCACATATAATGCTGGGTGTGGTGATCACACCCACCAGCAATCAATGCCACATACCACAGTGCCTGCATGTGGGCGTGGTGGCTCTCACGTCTGTAATCTCAGGGCTGTAATCCCAGCACTCCAGAGGCAGAGGCAGGAGGATTGCTGTGAGTTCAAGGCTTACCTGGGCTACATAGTGAGCTCAGGGCTGGCCTGAACTACAAAGCGACATCTGTCTCAAAAAAAAAAAAAGAGAGAGAGAGAGAGATTCTTGTTTTTTTGTTTTGTTTTTTCCTTTTTGAGACAGGGTCTCGCTTTGTAGTTCAGGCTGGCTCTGAGCTCACTATGTAGTCCAGGCAAGCCTCGAACTCAGCAATCCTCCTGCCTCTGCCTCCCGAGTGCTGGGATGACAGGCGTGAGCCACCACGCCCAGCATAAGAGATTCTTGTTTTATGAGAGGAGGTCTCGCTATATGGTTTAGGCTGGCTTTGCACTAACTACTAACCCAGGCTGGCTCAAACTCATGGACATACTCGTGCCTCTGCCTCTGGAATGCAGGGATTTCAGGCATGCACCACCACACCCAGCTGATTTTCTTTTGACAAGAGACAGAATGCCCAATATTTCTATTACAAAGTAAGCATCTCATGTACACTCTATCTCCATGAAGTAGGCACGATTATTTCTATTGCAAAAGGAAATTTGCCAGGCATGGTGGTGGACACCTATAATCCCAGCACTCAGGAGCCTGTGGTGGGAGATGGCCATGAGTTTGGGACCAGCTTGAACTACAAGAGAAGTTCAAGGTCAGCCTCAGGGACACAGCAAGACCCTATCTAAAAAAATAGAATTAGGGCAGAGGCAGGTGGATTGCTGAGTTCGAGGCTTGCCTGGGCTACATAGTGAGCTCAGAGCCAGCCTGAACTACAAAGTGAGACCCTGTCTCCAAAAAAAAAATAGAATTAGAAAATGAGGATTCAAAGAACCTCAAGATCTCGAAAAAGCCAGAAACTAAGTCTAGGTCTTTCTGATTCCAAAGCTCATACTTCTAACCAATAAACTGTACTCTTTTTCTAAGGTATAGGCAAATAGATCACAACTGGAATCCAAAGGCAGAGCTATCCTTTCCCACTGGACAAAAGAGACAATAGTTTCCTACAGCAATGATTCAGACCTTTAGTGAGAGAACAGTAGTCACTTAGCTTTGGTTTTCTTTCAAAATCTAGATTTCATGCTAGGTGGTGTGGTACATGCCTGTAATTCCAGCACTTGGGAGGCTGAACCAAGAGGACTGCATTGGGTTTCAGACAAGCCTACAGTTTGAGACTAGCCTGCAGTAAGTAGTTCAAGGCTAGCCTGAACTGATAGTAAGACCCTATCTCCAAAAGAGAAAAAAAGAAGTGCCGGGCGTGGTGGCTCACGCCTGTAATCCCAGCACTCAAGAGGCAGAGACAGGAGGATTGCTGAGTTCAAGGCTTGCCTGGGCTACATAGTGAGCTCACAGCTAGCCTGAACTACAAAGCGAGACCCTATCTCAAAAAAAAAGAAAAGAGGGCCGGAGGGTTAGCTCAGGGGTTCCGGCACCTGCCTCGCAAGCGCAAGGACCTGAGTTCGATCCCCAGTAACCACATACAATGCTGGGCATGGAGACACGCCCACCAACAATCAACACCACATACCACAATACCGGACGTGGTGGCTCACGCCTGTCATCCCAGCACTCGGGAGGCAGAGACAGGAGGATTGCTGAGTTCGCGGCGGCTTGCCTGGGCACCATAGTGAGCTCAGGGCCAGCCTGAACTACAAAGTCAGACCCTGTCTCAAAAGCAAAAAAAAAGAAAAGAGAAAGAAAGAAAGAAAGAAAGAAAGAGGGGTGAAGGGGGAGGAAGGAGGAAAGAAAGCAGGAAGGAAGAAAAAAGGATGGAAGAAGGAAGGGAGGGAGGGAAGGAAGGAAGGAGAGAAAAGTACATTTCTACCCCAGATCTCCTGAATAAAATCTTAGAAACTAAGGACAGATAGGGGTGTGAATGACGGGTAGAGCACAAGCCCTGGGTTTAATCTCTAGCCCCAAAAAAGGGAAGTGGTGAAAACAGAGGAGGGAGACTATGGAGAAAGAAAAAATAGGAGATACGTGAGAATGATCCAAAGTATTTTGTGTGTGTACGAATATGCCGAAATGAAACATATTAGTCTATATAACTGAAAAAAAGTGAAAAATAAAAAGAATATTTAAAAAAATCTTGGGGCGGGAGATTTAGCTCAATGGTTCTGGCGCCTGCCTCGCAAGCGCAAGGTCCTGAGTTTGATCCGGTAACTACAAACAATGCTGGGCGTGGTAACTCACACCCACCAGCAATCAATACCACATACCACAGTGCCGGGTGTGGTGGCTCAGGGGTGGCTCAGGGCTGTAATCCCAGCACTTGGGAGGCAGAGGCAGGAAGACTGCTGAGTTCCAGGCTTGCCTGGGCTACACAGAGAGCTCAGGGCCAGCCTGAACTACAAAGCGAGACCCTGCCTCAAAAAAAAAAAAATCTTAAGAGTGAAACTCTTTAAGTTTATACCTTGAAAACTACTTCAACAGATTTCAGACCATCAGGCTGCAGTACCTACACATAGGTGTTTGCTGGGTTATCTCAGTTCCTGGCCTTGGCCTTGATAAGTGCTTGTCATATAGCTGAATCTGCATCCATTCACACATGAGTAACCTGTTCCAATACACTTGGCAAATGCTACAGCTACTGGAGCCCTTTTTCTTTAAACAGTAACAAAGTTTTTTCCAGAAATAAAAAGTGAAGGTGGGGAGGAAAGATTGGCTCTGCCCATTGAGCTTGGGCTGAAAAAAGGTAGATAAAAGAACTTCCTGGAGAAAGCCCGCAGTATATCAAGAGGAAAGCTATGATACTCTAGAGCCCCTACTTTATTTCAGATACAGAGCTAAACAGATGTATTAGTAAAACTCACAATATAATCAGAAATAGTAGCATGTGTACAGGGGGATAAACGACTACATGTAAATTGAGGGAAGTTTTTCCAAAGAAATGATACTTCAGATGGACTTTAAAGGACATGTGTATGTTTCCCTTGGAGGCAGGGTGTAAAAGTGTAACAAACATATCTAAAGGACAAAGGAATGAAATCCCAAAGCTAAAAGACTCACACTCCTCAACCACAAACTTTGTACTGGGAGTACAAAAGTGTCCAGATTTTAACCAAGTGCCGTGGCACGTGCCTAATACTAGGACTCTGAGAAGCTGAGGCAGGAAGATCGAAAATGTGAATTTAGGGGCTGGGGATTTAGCTCAGTGTTCTGGCATCTGCCTTGCAAATGCAAGGTCCTGAGTTCAACTCTGGATAACCACATTCCACAATGCCAGGCATGGTGACTCACACCAGCAATCAGTACCACACACCACAGTACCGGGCGTGGTGGCTCATGCCTGTAATCCCAGCACTTGGGAGGCAGAGGCAAGAGGACTGCCATCAGTTTGAGGCTGGCTTGGACTACATAGTGAGTTCAGGCCAGCCTGAACTACAAAGCAAAATCCTGTCTAAAAAAAAAAAAAAGAAAGAAAGAAAAGGAAATACAGAAAGAGAGAGAGAAAGGGAAAAAAGATTTGAGCTTAACCTAGGCGACTTAGCAAGACCTTATCTCAAAATTTAAAAATAAATGGCTGGGCATGGCGGCTCACACCTGAAATCCCAGCACTTGGGTGGTAGAGGCAGGATTGCTGAGTTTGAGGTTAGCCTGGCCTACACAGTGAGCTCAGGGCCAGCCTGAACTACAAAGCGAGGCCCAGTCTCAAAAAAATAAAGTAAGGGCCGGGGATTTAGCTCAAGTGTTACCAGCCTACTTTGGAAGCACAAGGGCCCAAGTTCGATCCCCGGTGCAGAAAACTAAAAATAAAATAAACGGCTAGGGGGTCTAGCTCAGTGTGAAGACCCTAGTTCAATCTCCAGTATTGAGGGGTAAAATATTCAAAGGTTGACTGTAGAGTTAAGCTTTTAACAGATTATGAAGAGTTACTAAGACTGGCCTTTTTCCTATGGCCACTAAGGACCCAGTGTTCAATTGTAAAGGGGTTATTTAGATTTTTAAGTGGGAACTGAAACGTCAGTACTTAACTAAGGAACAATGAGTGGGCTAGGATTTCCCTTGCAAGGATGAGAAGATCACGCTGGATCCAGGCCTGCTTTATTCCAGCTAGTATAAGAATGCAATTCGTCAGACTCTGGTATTCAGCTGCAAAGGAAGGACGTACAGTAGGCTTGGACGCAAGCAGGCAAAAATCGTCACCAGGTTATGTCAACCTGGCTGGTCGCGGGACGACTAAACTGTAGACAGGACATTTCACCATTTCCACCAGGCCCACCAGAGCCCTTTTCAAAGCCAAGTCAGTCTTGGACACCGAAGATCCCGAGGAGCCATCCCGACTTGCTCTCGGGTTCTGCAGCCCCCAGCGCCTACGTGCCGAGGGCTCCTGGCTGCGTAGAGCAGGCCCCTGTGCTCCAGGAAACGACCACGACGGCAGCTCGATAGCCCCTCCCGCCCGCCGGCCGTCGCCCTGAGACAGATCGCCTCACCTCGCGCGGGCGGCGGGCTCTTCGGCGTCTCGGCGGCTCTGCGGACCGTATCACAACCACGGCCACTGCCGCCGCCGCCGCCGCCGCCATCATCCTCCCGAGTCTGCGTCGTAGCGTCATCACAGCGCGCTATTGACGCCAAAACAAACCCGGCAGCCTACGAGGGAATAGGGCGGAGGCGGATACTCTGAAAGCCCGGCTAGACTATTGGCCATGCTGGAGAGCTGTCTGCCAATCAACGCCGTGGAGGTGGGGCCGGGCTCTCCTTGGGGGTGGGTCTATTTGTCGCCCGAAGCGGCTGTATCTCCCGGCTGCCAGTGTGATCAGTGCTAGAAAAAGGCTGGGTTGCTGGAGGTACTGGGACCCGAAGTTTATGATTTAGAGGGGGACCTTTGAAGAGCGAGGCTGGAAATGTAGTTAGTTTCAAACAGGTTTCTAGAACTGAACTGCCTCTGGATCTCCGCAAAGTGTTGACTTAAATTTCATCAAGGAAATCTACCTTTGTTTTGTTGTTTTATTTTGTTTTGTTTGAGATAAGGTTTCACTGTATAGTTCAGGCTGCCCGCGAACTCGCGGTGATCCTCCTGCCTTTGCCTTCGGAGGACTGCAGTTTCAGATGTGCTCCCCACTCCTGGCCAAACTCTGGTTTGGTTTGTTTTGTTTTGTTTTTTGGGTTTTGGGGGGTTTTTTTTGAGACAGGGTCTCGCTTTGTAGTTCAGGCTGGCCCTGAGCTCACTATGTAGCCCAGGCAAGCCTTGAACTCAGCAATCCTCCTGTCTCTGCCTCCCGAGTGCTGGGATTACAGGCGTGAGCCACCACGCCCGGCCAAACTCTGTTTTTAAAAAGCTATGATTAAAATAATTTCGGACGGGCCGGAGGGTTGGCTCAGTGGTTCCGGCGCCTGCCTCGCAAGCGCAAGGTCCTGAGTTCGATCCCCGGTAACCACATAGAATGCTGGGCGTGGAGACACGCCCACCAGCAATCAACACCGCATACCACAATGCCGGACGTGGTGGCTCACGCCTGTCATCCCAGCACTCGAGAGGCAGAGACAGGAGGATTGCCGAGTTCGCGGTGGCTTGCTTGGGCACCATAGTGAGCTCAGGGCCAGCCTGAACTACAAAGCGAGACCCTGTCTCAAAAGCAAAAAATAATAATAATAATAATAATAATAATTTCGGACACGCAGAAATGTTTATCTTCCCTCACAACAGAATTGCAAATAGTTAACTTTGAATTGGTGAAGTCAGTATTGGACCAAACTGTATTATTTATAATGACTTCTCTGTAGAATTAGTTATTACATTACAATAAATTTAAAATGCCTGGGAAAAGATGCCACAGGTGAGGTCATTCTAATTTCCTTTTATCTTCCCCCTTTTCATTTTCTCAAGTCATTTTGTTTTTGGGTTTGGTTTGGTTTGAGACAGGGTCTTATTAGTTCAGGCCAACCTTGAACTCACTCTATAGCCCAGGCTGGCCTCCAACTTGTGGTGATCCTCCTATCTTATCTTCCGAGTCCTGGGATTATAGACATGTGCCACCATACCTGACTCGAAGTTGTTACTGTTTTTTTTTTTTTTAAAGGGCAGCTGGGAATGTAATTCAGTGCAGAGGTTCTGAGGTCAATCTCCACTACCACAAAAAGTAATTATTAACTTATTAATGCCTCTAAAATATCATTTTGTTTGTTTTACATAATCAGGGTTCCTATAGGATTTCATTTAAAGAAAAACTAAGCTAGTGATGTACCTTAGTAGCACTGCATCTGTCTGGCAAGCACAAGGTCCTGAGTTTGATCAGTACAAAAAATAAACTATTTAGGCAGGCTGAAATCCCAGCACTTGGAAGGCTGAGACAAGAGGATTGCCACAATTTCAAATCCAGCCTGAGCTACCAATGGTTCAAAGTGAGCCTAGACTACAAGCAAGCCCCTGTCTCCAAAAGATCAAAAATAAATAAGTAGGGTCCAGAGGGTTAGCTCAGTGGTTCCAGCACCTGCCTCGCAAGCGCAAGGACCTGAGTTCGATCCCTGGTAACCACATAGAATGCTGGGCGTGGAGACATGCCCACCAGCAATCAACACCGCATACCACAATGCCGGACGTGGTGGCTCATGCCTGTAATCCCAGCACTCGGGAGGCAGAGACAGGAGGATTGCTGAGTTCGCGGCAGCTTGCCTGGGCACCATAGTGAGCTCAGGGCCAGCCTGAACTACAGTGCGAGACCCTGTCTCAAAAAGCAAAAAAAAAAATAAATAAATAAATTAAGTAAGTAAGTAAAATTTTAAAAAGTGTTTTCATTGGCAATGGAACACATGCCTGTAATCCCAAGCTCTGGAAGGCCTGGGCAGTTTAGCAACCTATGAAACCCTGGCTCAAAATAAAAAATAAAGTGTTGGAGGGAGAGAGGGGAGAGTAAAGGGAAGTAAAAAGTAAGAAGATACATTATGTACATGTACCAAATCCCCATAATGAATATATTATCTATACTGTGAATAGGTCCATACTAATAAAGGGCCAGAGATTTAGCTCAGTGGTTCCAGCACCTGCCTTCCAAGTGCAAGGTCCTGAATTTGATCCTCATAACCACATACAACAATGCTCACGCCCATCAACAATCAGTACCACATACCACAGTGCTGGGCGTGGTGGCTCATGCTTGTAATCCCAGCACTCAGGAGACAGAGGCAGGAGGATTGTTGAGTTCGAGGCTTGCCTGAGCTACACAGTGAGCTCAGGGCCAGCCTGAACTAATAAAATTAAAGGACCAGAGGTATATATAGTTTAGTGCAAAGGCCCTGGGTTCAATCTCCAGTACTGAAAAATTAAAAATAAATAAATGAATGTTTTCAAAAGTCTAGTGGAATTATTAACAGCAAGGAATTTGGGACCAAAGAAACCTGAGATCAAATCCCAGCCCTGACATTTCCACAGCTGTGTTCTTAGGGACATCTCCTCTCTGTAAACTTCATTTTTCTATTTATATGATGGGGCTCATAATGCTGACCTCACATAGGTTTAAAAATAATATAGAGTGCCAGGGATTTAGCTCAGTGGTTCCAGTGTCTGGCTGGTAAGTGCAGGGTCCCAAATTTGACCCCTGGCACCACATACCACAATGCCAGGCGTGGTGGCTCACGCCTGTAATCCCAGCATTTGGAAGGCAGAGACAGAAGGATTGCTTTGAGTTCCAGGTTTGCCTGGGCTGAGTTTAGGGTCAGCCTGAATTACAAAGCAAAACCCTGTCTCAAAAACAACAACAACAACAAAAAAGAATTCAAGTTGCTAATCTGAGAATTCAACACAATTCTTCCATTTTACAGATACTTTAAGGAAACTATCAAGGGGGAGCACAAGACCCTATAGTCAAAAGGTAGGTGGTGACTATACCCATGACATCCAGCTCCCAGACTCCCATCAAAATAAGGTACTCCTTATGCATACAGCTACAAATGTGATAACACTGTCACCATGATGCTGTAGTCTGCGCAGCTGTGCCCAGAGCCCAGCTAGCTTGGCCACCAGCCTATCCCTCTCCTCTAGCGCTGGGATAAAAAACACAAAGCCCTTAAGCCCCTGGCCAGAGAGCAGATTCTTTCCCCCCACCTACCCCCCTCTGTGCAGCCACTCCATGGAAGTATAGGGACTTAGGAAGCAAAAATCAGGGGGAAAGTAGGTCACAGTAGGCAGATGATAATCTCCCAAATGGTTGGCCAAAGTAGCTGGGCCCCTGCAGCAGACAAGCTGCTTCTACCTTCCACCAAGACTGGATATGGGATACTTTGGGGCTCTGAAGTCCCACAGTATCCCTCTCAGCAGCATGCCCGGGCTGAGGGGTCTGGCCCAAGTTCTATACTAAGGTCATTCCCACTCCAAGTTCTTGATAACTGTAATAGCTCCTATGCTGCCTTTAGAGATTCAGTCTTTCATTCTGCATGCTCCAGGACTATACTCTTTATACTTACTCTAGCTTGCTATAGACACAGAGAACATTTTACCCTTGAGGAGTCCACAGTGGGAAATTCTGATCTGAACCTGTCAGTATTGAGGCAGAAGTTTCCCAGAGCCTGCATAGACTTAGATGTGGCTTTAATTCAGCTTGAAGAAAGGTTTTAAATATACTTCCTGGAGGTCATACTGAATAAGGAGGAGTTTACTATGAGGAACTAGGGAAAGGTGTTCTGATTGAAAAGCATAAATGTACAAAGACCCTGAAGAATAAAAGCACTATTTTTCCTTGTGGACCATTCTTAAAGGGAGGGTCAGTTTAGGGAGGGATTTTCTCTTCAAGATTCTCCTTTGAGTGATATAGGAAGATGGGCAATGACTGGTTGATAAAAATGGGGATAGCTGGGCATGGTGGCTCACGCCTGTAATCCCAGCACCCGGGAGGCAGAGGCAGGAGGATTGCTGAGTTCGAGGCTTGCCTGGGCTACATAGTGAGCTCAGGGCCAGCCTGGACTGCAAAGCGAGACCCTGTCTCAAAAAAAAAAAAAATGGGGATAAAAGTCCAAGTGAATGAAGCACAGGAACAAAGGGAAAGTCAGTGCTGAGAAGGAATTAATTGAGGCATCAAACTAGCCGCCACAATGGGAGTATGTTTAGGAAGTATGGATGACATAGATTTCCACACACCTCTGCAGAGGTCTCTGGAGACACCTGTTGCCCTGAAGTTTAAGCAAGGTTCTCATCAGGCATAGCTCTGTCCTGGGGGGTTACATTTTCCCAGTGCAGATTCCAGTATAAGCCTGGCCTGCTGGACTCTAGGATCCCCTTGGTCCCTCTTTCTCACCAAATTGTGTTAGATCTCCTAAAACCATCACTACTTCAGTTAACCTTTCCTGCATCACTCGGTGGTCTGTTACACTACATGCATGCTGCTCTGCTTCTCTGAAGCCTCCCTGAGCACATAGCTCCTTTTTGCTGCTACATAGAGAGGCTGTAGGAGTGGACAAAGTGGGCTAATACAGTGACTTATAGACAGGGAAAGGAGTTTATGGTAACACAGGCATTCGTTTTTCAATTTGGAAAGTAGAGAATAAAGTAGAAGGAGTGACAATAGAAACCAGTGAGGAGACCATGGGAGTGCCCACACAAGTCATGGGGTTAAACAGGGTCACCTTTCTCTGTGAGGCTTTCTCCTGCCCATGCTGATTTTTGTCCTTCCTTTCCACTAGAATGAAAAGGGACTCCACATACAGTATACATTCTTTCCAGTTTTCCAAGTTTATTTTGTTTTGTTTTGTTTTGTTTTTGAGACAAGGTCTCACTGTGTCGTTGAGGCTGGTCTTGAGCTCACTATGTAGCCCAGGCTGATCTTGATCTCACAGTCCTCCTGCCCTAGCCTCAAGGGGGCTGGGATCACACAGAGATAGGCCACCATGTCTAGCTCCCCCAAACATCTCATGTTTTGATTCCAGACTGCACAATTTTCAAAGAACAAGTTTGTGGAGAGCTGGGGCCAGAGGATACCTCATTGTGACGCCAGTTTCTACAGCTTCAGATCCTATAAGGGACTGAAGATGGACTCTGACAGGGGATTGCACCTGCTAGAACAGGCCCCCTGGCCAAGAGGAGGAGGAGACAGAGCATAGCTTCTGAGTAGTCTCAAAGGCTGAGGTGCTAACTCAGCAGAGGGAAGAGGAACTGAGGTGTCAGGAGCGTGAAGGCAAAAAGGAGGCTGAGGAAAGGCCCTACATGAAGGGCAGGTTACCACCTCTCCAAGAACCACCATAGGAGAAGAAGGTAGAGCTAAGACTGTGGGCCCCAAAATCCTCCCCACAATCTGGTCCCCCACCCCTGCCAGCCCCGGCAGCCAGAGAATGGCTGTGCATTCCAGCAGATCTTGGGCCTCCACCAGAACTCTTGGGACCTGAGAGTAATGGAAAGTTCTGTGTTGAGCAGGGGAAATGAGTGTTTCTAAGCAGGGAGATTGAGTCCCTAGTGATGGCTCTAGGCTCCACCCACCCCACCCGAAGGATCAGCTTCTGAGGGCCTATGCCCCAGCCAAGCACGGCAGCTGAAAGAAAGGAAGGAGCTTAGTGGAAATATAAATACCTTTAATGAAAGCCTTGTGTGCTCTGCAGAGCCAAGGCTGGACGTGTGTTGCGCCATCGCCCCTACCTGCTAGGGCAGGGCCCCCAGGAGGCAAGCCAGTGCCAAAGCAGCCGCCAACAGGGAAGGTGCAGGGGCTGGGGCAGGTGCAATCCCGGTCGCCCGTAATGTCTCCTGGTTGGTCTCTGGGCCTGCATCACGCTCCCGAACATGCACAGGGGCACCACATATAGTGTGCAAATTATCCGGGTGCGGGGCCCTGCGAGCTTCTTGCTGTAGTGACTCCCACACGGCAGCTGCCTCTTCCGGGCAGCCAGACAGAACTCGAGAGGCACAAGCGTGGAAGTCATTCCAGGACCTTTAAGGAATAGGATTGGGGGGGGCAGGTTTGGGAGTGATAAAGAAGAGGTTCAAGACCCAAAGATGGCGCAGATTAGGCTGTGCCTCCCACCTGCCCACTGCCTCCCCCCAGCGGTACCTGCAGATAGTCTCCAGCTTGCCTCCGCGGCCCATGCCGTCCCCCAGGCGGATGAGACACTCCGCGAAGCCCTGGTATATGGTGTCACAACGATTTGGACCTTCTGTGGCTGCTGCTAGGGGAGGTATAAGGACTGGGGTGGGGGCAGGGTGGAGAACGGTTGGTAGGATGAGCCAGCTTGCCCCCCGCCTCCAGGGGCTTGTTTACCTGGGAGTGCTCGTGAGACGTGACTCATCGTGAAAAGGGCACCCTAGGGAACTGAGCAGCATGTAAGGGATCAGCTGCCTTGGTCCCCTTCAAGGGGGATGTTGAAAAGGTTCCTCCTCTGAGCTTCTGGAGCGCTAAGACAGGTACTGATAGTCCACGAGGAGTTAGGATAGCATCACAAGTATGGGAAGGGTTAGTCTCTTGGCAGCCTCCATGAGCCGTGCTTGACCTTCTACCTCCTCCCCAAAGATAGGTTATGTCTTGGATGAGGCTGAGCAGGATAGGAAAAATTCAGACCCTCACAGGAAACCTCAGGGAATCCCATGGTCCAGAAATTCTGTCAGTGACCACTGGCTTCCTTTATCAGAAGAGGTGCTGCAGAATTTAGGAGTCTTTCCTCAGCCGGAGCTCAGTTCCTGCCTTACTTTTAATCCTGAAGCCACTATCACACATTCCTAGAACCCTCATAACTCATCTCCACCTTGGCTCCTAGCTCTCACACACACCCTACACCCAGCCTGGTAGGGTACCTTAAGAGAGGTGCAGCCTGGACCAGACCCAAGCCCAGCCCCGGGCCCCCCATACTCACCGAATGGCACCAACAGCAACAGCCTCAGGACACAGGGTAGCTGCCTCCAGCAGCAGCTACAGCGGCAGCCGCACATTATCCCCGGCTGGGAGCCTAGTGAGAGCTACCCGCTGCTAGAGAGCAGCCAGTGGGCCCAGCCCCCGGAAGGAGAGACCGTGATTGGATGGGAGGCTGGGGCGGGGCCTGAAGGCTGCTAAAGGCTCCACCTCAGGACGTAGATTGGCACAGATCTGATGGACCCATAGGGCAGAAATTTTCAGACACACAAGGTGATAATAAGTAGTCCTAGGTCCCTTGCCCCAGACTTTGAGGGTTAGCTCAGAACGTGGTTGAGCAGGTGAGTAATTATGCCCATTACAGACCTCCTCACAGGAAGAAGAGAAGTTGATTTCAGTCATATCAAAGACACACCAAACTCACACACATACTCCTTTTTATTCAAAAAGCATTTAATTGAATTTCTGAATTTTTTTCAAAAACAAAAAAATCCAAATCCGAAGTAAAAAGGAACATGGAAACTCAACTCAAGTGGTGACACAATCTTGGGATCATGCTCCAGGCATGGCAGAAGCCAAGAAGGCACAGTACCTGCCCTGGGCCCAGCCTAACCCCTGTGGCTACCACAATCTGTAGACCACAGCCACTGCTCCCTATCTCCCAGCCCCGTATGCCCGAGGTGGACACCTGAGCAGTTAACAGCAGACACAACCCGGCCTTGGGCTAGGCCTGTCTGCTGGCCTTTAGTGCCACCTCACCCCTGTACAAGGAAGGCAGTCTTAGCTGCTAAGGGAGGCTGGGGGTCACAAGGCCATGAAGCATCAAGCTGAGACGCCGAGCTGCTTTGCCAAGGGAGTTGTGTGGCTCAGCCTGCAGGAACTGGAAGAGTTTCTGTCGAACCTGGGCCATGACTGAGCCCATATGGTCTCGAGTGATGGGGTCACTGTGGTCCAGGTGCATCACAGCCTCTTCCAGGTAGCTGCGGGTAGGTTAAAAAGGACAGAATTCAGATGCAAATGCCTCGGTGGCACTGATGCAAAGAGGGATTGGTGGCAAGGGAAGCCTCTAAACCTCAGATGGACAGAGGTGGAGATGGGTGGAAAAAAATTAAGAGAGGAGTCAGGGAGGAGTGGGTATCTCTGCTTTGAACTGCTCCCTCCCCAACTCTATTCCCCAGCCCATCTCCTAATGTCTGACTACCCTCACTTACCTGAGCTTGAGGTCAGTTCTAGTGCCAAGATCAGATGCCAGCTGCTGGATGAGGGAGAGGAGCACAGGCTGGGAGAGTGGGCAGGGTGGCTGCCCAAAAACCTGGGCTGGGTCCACAGTTTCACACACATATAGAACCAGGTTCAGGTCAGCAGCTGTCAGTGCCTGAGGGTAGAACAGGGTGGGAGCATTTATAGCTACTATCAGGGTAGAATGCCTACTTGTCTGATATGTGGCTTGGGGGAGGAGAACTACAGAGTAGGGTGCTGAGAGCCCTAGAAAGAGATGTTCAGGCACCTGGAGAGAGTGCTATAGGGCTAAATGACACCCTAGAAAATCAAATGATCAGAAAAGGCTGCTTGAGGGGGTGATTATGGGGCAAAGTGAGTTGACGAAGTCAACCTCAAAGCAGCAACACAGGCAATGGGTTGGAAATCAAAGAGAACCAGAAACATCATGCTAGACAGCCTAGAGCCTGGTGGAGAATGTGGAATATAAGGTGTGTGGGCCTTGTCAGTAGATACTTGACCCTTACTAGTGACAAACATGGTCATACCTGCTGGAAGGCCTGATTGAGGTGGCCCTGTTGCAGTAGCTGCAGGATATGAGCTTGCTGAGTGTGGCAGTCAAGGTGGGAAGAAGGGACAGGTGTGCCAGCAGCTGAGCGCATGGCCTGCATAATGCTGGAGGTGACAGCAGCCTGCTGCTCCTTTAGCGCCACACTCACTTCACCCTTAACAATGCGCTGTACCTGTGCTAAAATTGACTCCTGCAGGCTGCAGAGAAAGGAAAGTAAGGCAGAAGTAAGAATACCAGCCTGGCTCTTCCCAAACCCACCGCCTCATTCAGAGTCCTGCCCACACACCTGCCCACAGCTACATGCAGCTGATGCTGCACCTCAGCCCGAACACTGCTGGACACAGTGGCCGCCATCTGCTCTGTGGCACTCTGCAGAGTACTGACCAGGCCCCGAAGCTGGGCCAGCACAGGCTCCCTGGCCTCCTGTTCCCGTACCTTCCGGCTCTTCATGTGGCTTTCTAGCTGCTGCAAATCTAAGTGGGTGATTATGGAGACCATAAGAGGGGTAGTAGTAGAAGAAAACAGTCCCATCTACCTTGGGTCATATGACCCTACTCACATTCCTGAGTGCCCAGCCGGAAGCTATCATTGATCTGCTGGAACATGGCCTGACAGCTCTTCTCAAAGGCTGGCAGTACCACACTCTGAAAGGCTTCACGGTAGGCAGCTTGCATTGGCCCCTGTAATGTGTCTGCAGCAGCTCGGGCAATGGCATCTGTCAAGTTCTGGGATAAAGGGAGGGGCCCCTGTTGAAAGCCCAACCTGCCTGATAACAACCCCATCCCCTCCAATTCTGGGCCCCTACAGCACCTTGGATTTGAGCAGCTTAGAGATGTTCTCTTTCATGCTGCCTTCCACAGCTGTGAGTTTGGTAGCCACTGAATTGTTCAATTGGCCAGCCACAGGCTCCAGACTCCTAGAGACACCTGGGGCAGAGGGAGGAGAGAAAAAGAATGCTTGACAAGTACCCTCCTGTCCAGCCCACCCAAATGAAGTTTGCATGAAAAACTCACATGGAGGAACCGTCTTCTTGATCTCATCCCGTATGCTGCGCTCCAGCCGCCCAGCCACAGCTGAAGACAGTGCCTGGGATAGCTGCTGTGTCAGCTGCTCCTGTAGCTGCCCACCCCGCTGCTGCCCCTCAGCTAGTGCCCGCTCCAGCCGCCTCTCTGCATTTTAGCTAAGGATCAGACCTAAAGCATCTCCCGAAACCCTTCCTGTTACGGTCCCTCTAAGAATGCTGCCCCTGCCTCTCTGCACTGGTCTGCTATTACCCTCAAGGATACGTTCTTGCTCATGTCGTGTCTCAAGGGCACGTTCTACATGGCCTGTGACAGTGCTCTGCAGGCCTTCAAGTTGGGTACACAAACGCTGTAGTAGCTCTTCTTGGCTGTGCCGTAGCTCTGCCAGCTCTCTCTGTTGCTGCCAAATTAGTGCTGGCCAGTCCTCAGGGGGCTCTGCCACCTGTCGGTAGGACTGACAGTCACATGATGCTCAACCACCCATGCCTAGCCACTACACAAGGGAGTGGCTCAGAGCAGCCCCTCCCCCTCATAGGTTAGGTCCCAGGGGTAGAACAGTGTTTGATCATTTACCTGGTGCTCTGTGAGCCGTGATCCTACAGCTGAATCCCTACCATAGGCAAGAGGAACCTTAAGACATGTCAAGCAGGCTAGATACCACCCCCTCCCTGACTCCGGACCCTTCTCATACCCCTCATCCTTCTTGTTCTTCCTTTTGAGCTTTGGTGAGGCACGAGGAGATCCCTTAGTCTTCCAGTCCTTGGCAGGCAGCCGAGGAGTGGTGATTTTGTTTACAAAGCCTGCTGAGGCAGAGGCAAGGCTAGCCACCTCATCATCGTGGTCACTGTGGGAAGGAGAGTAGATAAGGACATATCCACCTTGCTGACCTTCTCTTATGAATTGGCATAAGGTGGAGCTCACCTTTGCTCAGCACTGGTGTCCTGGCTGTCATGTTGCTGCAGCAGATGATAAGGTGGTCGGTGAAAGGCCAAGCTTTTATGCTTTTCCTGGAGACCATTCCTGGGGCTGAAAGGACAGGTCAACTCAGCAGTGAATGGTTCTGAAGGCTCCCTCCCACCAGCACACTTTCCCCCTCCTAAGCTCCTCACCTCTCTGCCAGGGTGCTACAGGTCTCACGAGTAATATCAGGTGCTGTAGGCCAGACCTGACTATCAGTGGCTGCAGCCTCCTGTGTCAAGGCTGCCTCCAGGAGAGAGGGTGTACTATGCCGATCCCCATCCCCAGAGCCGCCATCCAGGCCAAGCTGTGGGCCAAGCTCAGGCCCTGGCCGGGGCCGTGGAGACAGCAGGTGTAGTGCCGAGGCAGCTGAGGCCATACTGTCTGGCCCAAGGCCCTCAGGAGCAGAGGAACCAAAGCCACGGGACAGGGCCTCAGACGCAATTTCAGGGATGTCCTGGGACAGGGCAGTAGAAGCCGAGGAGATAACATCAGGGGAGCGGGTACGACTGGGGGAGGCCTGAGGGAGCCCCAGGGGCTCCACTTCCTGCAGCTCCAGGGACAGTGCAGAGGCAGCAGTAGATACCTGAGGTGGGCCAAAGATAGGGACTTAGGTGTTAGGAGGTAGGGGCCAGAGATAAAGCGCTGATATTTTTCATGATGAGAGATGGAATAGTGGCCAGGAGATACAGGTCAAAAACAGGGCCACAGCCCAGGAGAGAAGGTGGGGATGGGGAGGCTGAGAACATGGCCTCCAGGGAACATGGAAGGCTGACAAAACCTCTGGGAAAACATGGAGCATCTGAGGCAGAAAAAGTGAGTGGGAGGAAAATAACACCAACCTTCCCTGCTGCCACCCATTAGCTACCAGGCACTTCATAACCATGCACGTACATACCTGTCCAGAACCCTTAGTAGTCAGTTTGTCAGCTGGACCTGGGAGCAAGCTAGGCAGGAGGCTACGCGGGCTTCCCTGGAGGCTGCTGCCACTGCTGCTCATTGTCAGACCTCCATCGAGCTGGAGCTTTGGGCTTAAGGTCAGATCCTCAGGTGGTCTAGTGGTGGGAAGGCTGGATGTCAGCAACCAGAACTTGGCATTATCTGGCACTAGTTTCTGCTAACCCCCAGCTTTGACCCTCACCTGGGCAAGGGGGGGTCCACAGCTGAGGTGCTGCTCACAGCAGAAACAGCTGTAAGAGAGCTGCTGCTGCTGCTGCTGCTGCTACTGCTGCTGCTGCTGCTACTGCTATTGTTGCTGCTGCTGGAACTGCTAGAAGATGCAGTGATCTAGGGAGTTGTGGAGAATGAGCACTGTGACCTGTGGAGAGGGCATGCTCAAGTCCCCTACAGGGGTAGGGGTGAGGGGAGTACCTGCTGCAGAGAGGCAGTGGGTGTCATGAAGGCATCAGGGGTCATCAACTTGGGCTTGGTCTCACTGCTCAGGCTCAGGAAGTCAGCAGGTGCGGGTAGCTCCACAATTCGTCGGAGGTCAGGCTGGGAGCCATGAGCAGTTGACCCCAGGCCCTCCGAACCCAGTTCAGGCCGAGACTCTCCAAAGGCTGTGGGGAAAGCTGTCACTTATCTCAGAACTCCAACCTCACTCAGTCCAACCTGCTTCCCTTTCACCCCTTACTCACCAAAGTCCTCGTGGGCAGTGTGAGTGGGGAGTGGGGCCACCACGTCAGGGTTCAGCTGTGGCTGGAAGCGGATCTGAACATCTTGCAGTGCTCTACGGGAAAAGAAATAAGAACACAATGTTCACAGGAGCCAGAGTCAGTAGAACAGGGGAGGGGCACAGAAAGTGTGCAAGGTGTCCCTGACACACTCACTTAGTATGCACACAGAAGAGCTTGATGAGCACACCAGCTGCAGACTCCAAGGCACCAGTTCCATGGGAACCCTCTAAAAGGATAACACGGATAAGCCCGTGGCCCATTTTGTGTCTCAGGACCCCCTCCACCCTGAACACATACCAATTTACAGTCCTGACCCTAGGGCAGCTTACCAGCCCCTAGGTTGTCATTCTCTTCCTCAGCGGGCAGCACCTCAGTGTGCCGCAGCCGACAGCGACTCACAACCTGGATGCCAAAGCTTAACACAGGATGAGTGAGCAGGAACTCTGAGATGGAGCTGAAGCAGGCACGGCCTTCCTCCTGGTTCTGCAGCAGCTCCATCACATAGAGGACCTGTACAGGTGGCATGTTCCTAGCTGAGCTCAAAGGCTGAGCTCTATGGATATGTCACATACTCCAGCTATTTCCAATGACACTAGGTTTCCCCAGTGTGCCCCATGGGAGCCTACCTTCCTTTGTACATCACTGAGAATGAGGTATTCCGCTGAGAGATCCAAGCAAACCTTGAGGCTGGGAGGCACACTCACTGAGCTGAAGATATCCGGAGAGAAACTAGGGAGCCAAGAAACAGAGTAAATGAGACTAAGAATTCTCTACCCTCATTCCACTTCCTCTCAGTTCTACTTACCGAATGGTCTGTAGGCAGGTCCAGGATACTGTGCACCACATCTTCAGCTCCCGATTCTGGTCAGCACCAGTAATGAGGAACCTCCAGAAAGGGACACTATAAAGCAGTAAGTCATTGAGTGCTTAATTGGACATCCAGCTAGGAGCCCATGGTCCACCCAGCACCCACTGGTCTGCCCACTCACTCACTCAGGGTCCTGTTTCTTATGGTTGTCACAGAACAGGAGGCAGGAGAGGGGCCGTCCCTCATGAGGTTTCCACTCATGTAGACACCTACAGGCAGGAAGAAGGGCTTGAAAGAGTGATCTATTTAGTCTCCTTCTTGGGTAGATCTAGTCCTTCAGGCCTTGCCTCACCTTGGCTCATCCTGCCCTTCAATGTAGATCTGCCAGAACTTGACATAGCCATCATGACTCGCGGTAGCCAGGACAGTCCCATCAGGGGAGAGGGCTCCTTCACTTAGGCACTGGGAAGAACTCAAGAACTTTACTACTTGACTAGAGGAGGGGAATGAACCCTTCCCAAATGAAGATGGTAGTAAGCTGGCCTGACCACAGTGGACTCACACATTTGGATGACTAACTGCAGGAGTAAAACAAGACCAAACTTGCAAGACAGAACTAGGTTAGGAATAAGTTCCATAGGCAAGGGCCATTTTGTATTCAGAGTACAAATACAGGAAATAGATGAGGAGCATAAGGAAGACAGGGAAGGCAGACAGGTACTCAGCTGTAGGCCTACCGTGCTGTGGCCTTTTATCACAATGAAGCCCTGCTTGATTTGGCTGGCATCCACAGGCCAGGTGCTGTGGTTAGAACGGAGCATATCCAGGTCCCACACCTCAGCCTAGAAGAACAGCACATTGCGTGTTTAGCCCAAGCACACACTATGGTTGCTCTGTTGTTTCCCCCATCATGCCCAGCCTCCCTACCCGGTCTTCATGCAGCAGGGCCACTGTTGGGCTGCTTTCCTCACAGCAGTCCTCACTTTCCTCAGGAATGAAGGGGCACCAAATGATCCTTCGGAAGTGGTTTAACGGTGTGCCCTCTGGCTGCCGGATATGGATTAAGATTTCTTCTCTGAATAGGATGTTAAGGGCTCAATAGATGAAGGAAGGTATGTCTGGCAGCTCCTGCTCTGCCCACCCTTTTTCAGTTCCATGCCCACCAGGAATGGATACTGAATTTTTCCATTAACCAGAGCCAAGCGCCACACAAACAGGTTTCCTGCCTCATCCAGGCAGGCCAGCTGGGGAGAGTTGAGGTGTGCAAAAGCCAGATCAGCCACACTGCCTGTGAAGCCCTTGAGCAGAATCCGTTCCGAAGTGCTGACACTGATCACTCGCACCATCGCTGAGCCATTATTGGCAGCTGAAAGGAGAAGAGCAGGGTGCCACGAGTAGGCAGCCTGGCCCAATCAGGAGAAGCCCTCTCCTTCCCTGCCTCCGTGCTGCCACCAAAGTCTCAAGCTCCCTGTGCCATCCTGCTCCTACTCACCTCGAATGGCATAGGCCAAGAAGGAGTTAGATACTGCAATCAGGTTACCATAGTAGTATTTCTGCTCCCAATCATATTTGGCAACAGGCTGGATTTTCACCTGAGAACCCAGAGTGAGGAAAGTTGAAGAAGCAGAAGACTGAAGGTGACTTCCCAGACCTCAGGAAAACTCCAACACTGGGATGGGAGAGGTCACAAGTGGAAGCCCAGTCACCCATGCCAATCTCCTGGGCCAGATTCCCACAGAGGCCTGCCAGCCAACTCTGGGTTCCTTAAACTGAGGTACACTACTTGTGCCATAGTGGCCCTTGTACAAATAGGCAGCATGGGAAAAAAGGAAGAAACTTGTTGTGTTCCCATATACTGCATAGGCCATGGCATCTTAGTACTTCCTACCTTGTTGCTCCCCCGAGCCTTGCTTGAAATGCTGGAGTCACTGCTGGCCACAATCTCCACCTCCTTGGCCAAAATGCCAATGCAGGTGGAACTGTCATCCCCAGGGAGGCAGCTGGAGAAAGGAGTACATAAACTTTATCTCTATATCACAGCAACATATGTGCACTCATGTTCATAGTAGCCCAGTTTGTGATACCTAAATCTTGGAAACAACCCAAACACTCATCAACTGGAGACTAGATAAAGAAGATGTGGCTTTTTTATAAAAAGTAGTATTATTCTGCCATAAAGAATAAGTTTGAGTCATTTATTATAATGGACATAACCTGAGGACACACTAATCTTATAAAGCATATGTATATAGGGGGTTGGTAGGGTAGGTAGGGGAATCGGTAAAAATGAGAATTAATGGGTCAGAGATTTAGCTCAGTGGTTCCAGTGCCTGCCTAGCAAGCACAAGGTGCCTGGTTCTATCCTCGGTAACTACATACAATACTGGGCATGGCAACTCATGCCCACCGGCCATTAGTGCCACACACAATGCCGGACATGGTGGCTCATGGCTATAATTCAGCATATGCGAGGCAAAGGCAAGAGGATTGCTGAGTTAAGGCTTGTCAGGGCTACACAGTAAGCTCAGGGCCACCCTGAACTATGAAGCGAGACCCTGTCTCAAAAAAAAAGAGAATTAACCATGTCATATACTGGTACAAATTTCCAATGTTGAGTGTGATTGTGATGTATATATAAAATGTACCAATAAATAATTCAATTAAAAAAAGCCTTATCTCTCTTTCATCCAAAGGCTCAATGGCAAGAATAGAAGACACAACCATGTGGCAAGGATGTAAAGTGCCAGAAGCCCATTTCCGGTTGGTCCACTGCTCCCAGCTCCCCTTACTCACTTTTCTGTTTAGAAATGAGCCTCCTTCCATTCTGCATCAAGCACCCAGCCAAACACTTACCTCTCATCAGAGTGTAAGCACATTGTGGTTAAAAGTACTTTGTTCCAGGTCACTCAGAAGGAGAAAAACAAAGAGTACTAGCCTCTCTCGCCCCTCACCTTATGCCTTCAGCTAGCACATGCCCCAAAGACACCATTAGCACCACTGCCCTCTCCCAGATACTCACATGACCTGCTTCTCCTGTAGGTTAATTGGTGGCATGGTCCGAAGACCAGTCTTGTTTGCTGAGGTACCATCACCTGAGCAAAGGGGGTCTGGGACCAGGAGCCCATTGAGATCCCCATTGTAGGCACTGGATTGCCGCCGGCTCTCAGCACTGGAGCCTGGAGACAGAGAAAGACACCTTGACAAGGTTGTCACAACCTGCCGAAGTTGTGCCATCTACCCATTAGCCTCTCCTTCAGGACTTCCTTCCAGACCATAACATGCTCTAGAAACATTCAAACGAGCATGGTATATCTGTGGAGAAGAGTCCTTTTTGTTTATCTTTCATTCCATAAATGCTGATGTATGTTAGTATCAAACATAAGCATGAGGGGCTGGAGATTTAGCTCAGTGGTACATGTCTCTGACATGCAAGTGCAACGTCCTGAGTTCAATCCTCAGTACCAGGAGGAAAAAAACAAAAAAAAAACCCCATAAGCATGAAGCATGGGCCCTGGAAGAGGGGTACAAATCATTAAAGATAATCTGATGGGGCCGGAGGGTTAGCTCAGTGGTTCCAGGGCCTGCCTCGCAAGCGCAAGGTCCTGAGTTCGATCCCCGGTAACCACATATAATGCTGGGTGTGGAGACACGCCCACCAACAATCAACACCGCATACTACAATGCCGGACGTGGTGGCTCACGCGTGTAATCCCAGCACTTGGGAGGCAGGGACAGGAGGATTGCTGAGTTCGCGGCTGCTTGCCTGGGCACCATAGTGAGCTCAGGGCCAGTCTGAACTACAAAGCGAGACCCTGTGTCAAAAAGCAAAAAAAAAAAAAAAAAGATAATCTGATGGGACTGGGTATATAGTTTGGTGGTAGACTTAATGCTCAGCATGCATGAAGCCCTAGGTTCAATTCCTAGCACTAAAAAAAAAAAGCCCCTCTCAAACCTGTTAATACTCATCACAAGCCAGCAAAGAAGAACTCTGTGTTCTTGAAGGAGGGCACAGGAAAAGTTAGGAAAACCTTCAGAGGCACCCTCATGGCCTCTGCATTCACAAAACACAAATATAGAAAAAATGGAGGGAAAACGAGGGCTCAGAGGCCTCAGGTATGATGCTGAAACTCTCCCTGTGGATAATACAATCCACATCAATTTTTGGTTTCTTGCTTTTTTTTTTTTTTGAGGCAGGGTCTCTCTTTGTAGTTCAGGCTGGCCCTGAGCTCACTATGTAGCCCAGGCAAGCCTCGAACTCAGCAATCCTCCTGTCTTTGCCTCAAAGGTGCTAGGATTACAGGTGTGAGTCACCATGCCCGGCACTGTAGTATGGGGTACTGATTGCTGGTGGGCGTGAATCACCAAGGTAGTAACAGTCTGGAGAGAAAATGGGCTTCTAAGGCATGAAAAGGCACAGATAAAATGAGGAAATAAGAAAGGAAGGGACCTATCTCACAATGAAATGGCTCAGAAAAAGCCATGTTGGGCAGGTAAAGTCAGGAAGAAATAGATATGAAGAAGGTGGACAAAGAAACTACAGAGTGGCGTATGAAGTTAGGAAACATAGCGTTTCAGTTGCTTGCAATGCCTGGGTTTCAAACATTATCATTGGCTCAGAAACCACTGTCTAAACACACAGGTAGCAAGAAGACTAGGGCTTTAGGAGCATAGCAAGTTTCCAGTCATAAAACAACATTAAGAAAAAAACAGTCTGGGGTCTGATTTAATTCTTCAGTGAGAAGGGATAAACAAGACCTAAATGGTAAAAAAGAATTAAGTGCCAATTAATAAACAAAGGAGGTTTTTGGTTTGTGTTGAAAGGGTTTTTTTTTTTTTTTTGGGGGGGGGGAGACAGGGTCTCACTTTGTAGTTCAGGCTGCCCGAGCTCACTATGTAGCCCAGGCAAACTTGGAACTCAGCAATCCTCCTGCCTCTGCCTCCAAGTGCTGGGATTATAGGTGTGAGTCACCACGCCCCGACTTCTTAAAATTTTTTTTTTTTTTTTTGTGAGACAGGGTCTCGCATTGTAGTTCAGGCTGGTCCTGAGCTCACTATGTATCCCAGGCAAGCCTCGAACTCAGCAATCCTCCTATCTCTACCTCCCAAGTGCTGGGATTACAGGAGTGAGTCACCACGCCCGGCAAAATTTTTTGAGATAGGGTCTCTTTTGCAGTTCAAACTGGCTTTAAACTCATATGTAGCCCAGGCTAACCTTAAACTCACAGCAATCCTGCTTCTGCCTCCTGAGTGCTGGGATTATAGGAGTGAGTCACCACACCCAGCACTGTGATATGTGGTACTATACAGGACCTTGCAAATGCCAGGCAGACACCAGAACCACTGAGCTAAATCCCTAGCCCTAAACAAAGGAGATTTTTTTTTTTTTTTTTGAGACAGGGTCTCACTTTGTAGTTCAGGCTGGCCCTGAGCTCTCTATGTAGCCCAGGCAAGCCTGGAACTCAGCAATCCTCCTGCCTCTGCCTCCCGAGTGCTGGGATTACAGGAGTGAGCCACCACACCCAGCATTGTGGGATGTGGTACTGATTGCTGATGGGCGTGAGTCACCATGCCCAATATCATATGATTGTATGTGGTTACTGATCAAACCAGGGACCTTGTGCTTGTTAGGCAGGCGGTGGAACCACTGAAATAAATCTCTGGCCCGCCAAAGGAGTTTTGAGGAAAGTCTCTGGGCCACTTCATTAGGATCATAGCCATCACCTAGGTCCTCAAGTATAAGTTGACACCCTCTCCAGGAAGCCTACTATGAGGATAAACAACCAGCAGGTCCAGAGTGTACATGGTTGGCCATGCTAGGCTCTACCACATGTCTGGAATGTAGCCTGCTCTGCAGAAGATAGGAAAAGGAGCAAAGCCACACTGATGAGTTAAGGGAGCACACATGCTAGGTGTGGGACATAGGAGCCATGGTCTCAAAAAGTATGGGTCAGCTAATTCCACTCAAAGTGAGCAATAATCTCTGCTTCAGAAGCAGCCAGTCTGGGTCGGTGTAAGAAAAGTTGTGTAAGAAAAGTAGGTGTAAGAAAAGTGAGGGGGGGCCAGAGGGTTAGCTCAGTGGTTCCGGCGCCTGCCTCGCAAGCACAAGGTCCTGAGTTCGATCCCCGGTAACCACATACAATGCTAGGCATGGAGACTCACGCCCACCAACAATCAATACCGCATACCACAGTGCCGGGTATGGTGGCTCATGCCTGTAATCCCAGCACTCGGGAGGCAGACAGGAGGATTGCTGAGTTCTAAACTTGCCTAGGCTACATAGTGAGCTCAGAGCCAGCCTGAACTACAAAGCAAGACCCTGTCTCAAAAAAAAAAAAAAAAAAAGAAAAATGAGGGGCCGGAGATTTAGCTCAGTGGTTCCAACTCCTGCCTAGAAAGTGCACAGTCCCTAGTTTGATCCCTGGTAACCAGGTACAACAATATTGGGTGCGGTAGCTCACACCTGTAATCCCAGTACTCGGGAGGCAGAAGCAGGAGGATTGCTGTGAGTTTGAGGCTTACGTGGGTTATATAGGGAGCTCAGGGCCAGCCTGAACTACAAAGTAAGACCCTGTCTCAAAAAAAAAAAAAAAAAAAAAAAAAGAAAAATTGTGAGGAACACTAATTGTCAACTGTGGCCACACCCACACCACCACAGAAAATCCTTCAACCACTACCACTTTTCATAGAAGTCTTAATCTGCCAGGAAAATTTTAGTGTCCTGACATGTGCTATTTCTTCTTCAAATATATGGCTTCTACATAGGTGCCTTGGGTGGCTTTCCTGACACCCATCTCCTGTCCATATTGAGACCTAGCGCAAACAGTCTCCTCTTTTGGATCTGTATTCTGCATTCCCAGTCCATCCTAATATCCACCCCTTTCTTACCATAGTGCTGAAACAATCCTCTTTTACAAAGATCATATTATATGATAGCCCTGTTATCTCTATGTACTGTCAGAACAGCAACTTTAGAGTTTCACTGAGAGCCCAAGTAAAATTTTAATGGGAACAAATTAGTAGGCTTAGAGATGTTTAAGATTAATTCAATCATGACCATGCAGTTTGTGAATTTTCTTCATCTATGAAAGAATATGGAATTGGTGAGGGCTGCCTTCCTCAGAAAAACCATCTCAAAACAGCAGGCCTGGAGTCTGCATTCCTGTGGAAAGGGCAAGTTGTGGAGAGGCTCTTTAGCACAGCGCTTAAACTCTAGGCCCAGAATTGGTTTAAAAAAAAAAAAAAAAAAGGAGCCCATGCCAGGCGTGTAAACCACGACGTAAGGATATAGTGGCGCTGGGCCAGTCCCAGGAACATCTGGTCTTTGAGACCAAAAAACCATAGGGCATGCAGGATTCAGAGAAGGGGCCTTACATTCAGCCGAGACCCTGAAGGACAAGGCAAAACAGTGTGGCGCCAGAATGGGGAGGGGTCATACCCAGTGGTCAGCGCCATTCGCAGGGTATGTATGCTCAGGGATCTATGCCTCCTACCTGTGTTGGCCCTCACCAGCCCCAAGCAGACTTAAAGAGATCTGCAGGCCTTGAGGGCGGCTCAAACCCATGCCACCCGTCGTCCTGCTTGCAGAGGGCCCACCCCGGCTAACCCGGCTCACCCCCGGCGGGGCGGTCCAGCTTGAGGATGTCCCGCAGGTGCTGCGTGGCGTCCTCGATGTCGATGCTCGCGCAGGAGGCCATGGGCTCGGCCGCGGGCGCCCTGCCCACACTGCGTTCGTTCCGCTGCTGCCGAGTACCGCCCAGCGTCACCCGGCCGCAAGCCCCCAGAGAGCGGGACGCCGCTCACTACACAGGTCCACAGACTGATAGCAAGCTGCCGCCTGTGCCGCGTCCCTGAGCCCCGCCAACCCCACCAACCGCCTCCACTTCCGGCCCCATGAGCCTGCACTCCCGGAACCTACGAAGGACGGAGAAGAAAGGTTCCGGGCTGGGAGTGAATAACTAACCTCCGCCTGGCTCGGATCTTGGTCCTTCTTTCCTTGGCTGTCCTGCCCCTATGCCCGCTGGGTCAGGTAGGTTTCACAAGACAGAGGGGGAGCAAATACGCTCTGTGCTTGGAATGGGACGCCCAAAACTGTATGCACCTCCGGAGATCCTACTCAGTTCTTAGCCACTCTAGGAAGAATTAACAGCCAGAGTACGCCATAGTGCAGTTACTCAAACAGGTAGGAATAAGCTCCACTAGTAGCTTATATCACCATTTCCCACAGGAAATGAACTGTAGTAACTTCAGGGGGTCCCAGGACTTCCAAGGGCAGGGGAGATGTTCACACGAATACCAGTCTTTGTACCCTATTGGCCCCCAGCATCCCTTGTCCCAACACAGCACCTTCAGATTAAGAAGAAAGAAAACAACAGTTTACAAACACCTCTTTATTGCAGACATTTCAGGCATAGGTACATGGAAGAAGCTATATTGCAGATTTTATACAGGGTGGTTTAAGAGGCAGCAGACATCTACCTGTCCCCACCCCACATAGCAGCTTAGATATCAGTTCCACTGAAATCTATGCTGTCCTCCCAAACAGCACATCATCCAGCCCTGTGTCCAGTGAAGACAGGCAACCTGTGGGGGTCTGAAAAAGCTTGTACTCTTCCCCTCTAGTGGGAAACAGAGGGAGGGTACATATTAGCCTGAGCTGGGTGCCCTCACCAATCCTAAAACCTCTAATTAGCCCTAATTGTAGGTTTTGTTTTGGCCTGCAGTTGCTACTTGGCTTCTGTTTTACCATCCAGAGGTCTCAGGGTGGAGGGGCTGTATCGGTATTGGGCAAGGTCTTTGTCCCCAAAACTGAGGAGAAGAAATTGCCCTAATAGTTAAGACTTCCTGGGATTTAAACAGTATAATTGTGTGTTGAGAGGAGGGAGGTCTAGAAATGTCCTGGTGAGGCTTGAGGGGTGTGAACTCCTACAGCACGAATCCCTGTTACTCTGACTTCCACAGATTCAAATCTCCCTTACCCCAATCCAACAGGAGTTTGCTCTGTAGGCAATTATATATCCCATGCAGGTAGTAGAGAATCTGAGCTGCCCTCTGCTTGACTTGCAGGATATGGGGCACCTTGGATATGATTCTGACCCTTGTGAGGATCAACTGGGTTCTTCCATCAGGATCAAAAAGCCCAAACCTGATGGGCCGTATTTGCCAGGACCTCCTAATGGCAACAGGATTCAGTTATTACTGTTACTAGAGCCCTGAACCTATCCAGGCCAGAGGCTACAGGAGGCATCAGAACTGACTGCAGAGAGACTTAAATGCAAGGGAAGCTTCAGACCAAACCTAAGCTTTCCTTGTCTACTCTTCCAAGACCAGGTAGCCTGAGGAGAACTCTGCCCTACTGGGCTTGAGGGAAGCTAGCTGGTAGTATGCTTCAGCCACTTTTCTCCTTGCAGCAGATATTGCTGAATTGGGCCAAGATGGAGGGTGAGACATGAGAGAGATAATGGGGCAGGGTATTTATTGATGTCCAGCCAACTATTAAACTAATTAAAACAATTTAAACTGTTAAGAAAATTTTTGTGGTTTTATTGTATCATGAGGCATTGAAACATCTGAACAAATCAATATTTGGGTGGTGAGGCAGCTGCTTTCTCCTTCACTTCTTTGGGTTACTAGAGCAACTTGTCAGTAGATTTAAAAAAAAAAAAAAAAAGGACAACCTTTTGCATTACTTAAGTCTTTCCAAGGCATGCGCTGGTACAACACAAACTTCTCCTGTCAGATGCAACTAGTCTAGTGTCCAAACATCATGCACAACACCGTGGTGGCAGCAGTGCACCGCACCCACTACCATCACGGCCCTGCTCACTTGTGTATGATATTTGGAGCATCTGGAGGAGTGTGATAGTATCAGGAAGAGGAGGGAGGAGGAAACAGCATGAGTGCCTGGCTGGGAGGAGGTCAGCCAAAGTTGTGCAGGGCAAGCCTGAACATATCATTGGTGCAAACCCAAGCATCGTTGATGTTCTTCAATAGGAACATCTGGTGGAACCCCATGATGGGGTCTTCATCGGCCTGGAAAGAGAGAAAATGACTCAGTAAAGGGCCAAGGAATAGAAAAGAGTTCACTGGTACGGGAATGAGACAAAGAACACAGACTTTGGGATAAGGATCTACTGTCTGGACTCAGCCCCAATACAGCCACAGGGTACTTGGTGAATTGATATCATATGTGAAATAACTGCACAGGGAATCTAAAGGCCATTGGATGGCAGCCTGCACTGTCAGCACACTTAAAACATAATTCAACAGTTTACTATAACAGAGAAGAGGACATGCCTCCCTCTGAACTCATGTTTCTGGACACACATGGTCAAAATTCTGAAAGTGGGGGCTGGAGATTTAGCTCAGTGGTTCCAGTGCCTGTCAACAAGCACAAGATCCCTGGTTCAATCCCTGGTAACCACATACAACAATACTAGGCATAGTGACTCATGCCCACCAGCAATCAGTAACACACACCACAGTGCCAGGTGTGATGGCTCACGCCTAGAATCCAGCACTCGGGAGGCAGAGACAGGAGGATTGCTGAGTTCAAGGCTTGCCTGGGCTACATAGTGAGCTCAGGGCCAGCCTGAACTACAAAGTGAGACCCTGTCTCAAAAAAATAAAAAACAAAAACCCATCCAGTTTAAATGTAGAAAACAAGGACAACTTGAGGCACAGTAAATGTCTTAAGAAAAGGAGCAGTATGGAGCCAGAGTTTTAGCTCAGTGGTTTTGGCGACTGCCTAGCAAGCACAAGGTCCCTAGTTCAATCCCCAGTAACCATATACAACAATACTGGGTGTGGTGATTCATGCCTACCAGCAATCAGTACCACATACCACAGTGCCAGATGTGGTGGCTCAAACTTGTAATCCCAGCACTCAGGGAAGGCAGAGGCAGGAGGACTGCTGAATTCAAGGCTTGCTTGGGCTACACAGTGGGCTCAGGGCCAGCCTGAACTACACGGCAAGACTCTGTCTCAAAAAAAAGGAGCCAGGTGTGGTGGCTCATGCCTGTAATCCCAGCACTTGGGAGGCAGAGACAGGTGGATCGCTGAGTTCGAGGCTTGCCTGGGCTCCATAGTGAGCTCATGGTCGCCTGAACTACAAAGCGAGACCCTGTCTCAAAAAAAAAAAAAAAAAAAAAAAAAGAGAAATGAACAAAGATGAGGCCTAGAATTCTGTCTCCAATGTTACTCTTTTTCTTGGGAATTAACATCACCAAGAAATCTAATCAGTGGTTTGGGCTCTAGCCACGACACAAATACCAGGAAGAATCTAAAACCAGGTGGAAAGGGCGCTGCTTACTACTCCAGCCTAAGAAAGCTGATAGATCTACTCAAAGGTAAAGGCCTACAGGCACAGGCTCTGTCTACATAGAGCATCTTGAATAGGCAGGCGAAAACTGGTTGAAAAATCCAGGCCAGAAAATAGGTTCCACTGCAAAGTCTCAGGTGGCCCTCCCTCTGTGCCTACACTGAACACAGGAAGCCCTACTGCAGCTAGCCTAGGGAGCATGAATGTGACTCTGTTGCTGTGATACATTCCCAGGATCCTGAGCCCTATCCAAGGGGAAACTCAATGTTTCCTACTTTGGGAAGAGAGGCTTTTTTTTTTGAGACAGGATCTCGCTTTGTAGTTCAGGCTGGCCCTGAGCTCACTATGATCAATTAGTTGTAAACACCACTGCACTCGGACCAGCCCTGAGCTCACTATGTAGCCCAGGCAAGCCTTGAACTCAGCAATTCTCCTGCCTCTGCCTCCTGAGTTCTGGGATTACAGGCGTGAGGCCCCACTCCTGGCATTATGGTGTGAGGTACTGACTGCTGGTGGGCATGAGTCACCACGCTAAGTATTGTTGTATGTGGTTACCAGGGACTGAACCATGGACCTTCCACTTGTTAGGCAGGTGCCAGAACCATTGAGCTACATCTCCGGCCCAAGAGAGGCTTTTTATAAACAGAATCTGGCTTTAACTTGCCAGAACAGTTTGTTCCTTCAAGAGTTTTTGGGGATCTGAGGGGCCACAGCAAGGTTTTAAGGAGACAGATCTTGAACAGGGGAGAGAAAAATGCAGAGAGATAGGACTTCTAGAAATTTACTTTGGCAGATGAGGAACCAGCTTGGGGAATGACAGCATGGCTTCAGGAGGGCATTGTCCTTTAGTACCCCAGCTAGCCACCTATACTGCAGGACAGTGTGGGGCTTAAATGCTTGGGAACCACAGCCCAACTCTCTTCCTATACCTCTTATCCCTTTTCCATAAAGGGTCTAAACCTGAATTTCCATTCAGCACTTTCAACCTTACAGTCACAGAATGTTCTGTATCTGTCTGGTCCAATAAGTGTCCACATATGCTAGACCATAACAGGGAAACAAAGCTTATCTATATAGGGGCAGCAGGTTGTAGGGTGGTGGGAGAATGGGAAAAAATGACAATGACAATTCTGTCATATGCTGGTACAAATTCTCAATTTGTGTGTGATCGTGATATGTATATATAATGTACCCATAAAGATTCAAATTTCAAAAAAATATATAGATATAGATATATATTCCTAGTACAAGGTCGGGGATTTAGCTTAGTGGTTCCAGTGTCTGCCTGGAAAATACAAGGTCCTGAGTTCCATCCCTAGTATCACATACCATAATGCCAGGAATAGTGGCTCATGCCTGTAATCCCAACACTCAGGAAGCAGAGGCAGGAGGACTGCTGTGATTTGAGGCTAGCCTGGGGTACATGATGAGCTCAGGGCCAGCCTGGGCTACAGGGTGAGACCCTGACTCAAAAAAAATTACATATACATATATATATATATATATATATATAGCTGGTACAACTGAGAAACTAAATATTGATGTTTTTTTGTGGGGGGTGTACAAGGGATTGAACTTGGAACCTTACACTTGTGAGGCAGCCATCGGAAACACTGAGCTAAATCCCTGGGCCTAAGGAACTAAATTTTAATTAATATAACTTTTACATTGCAGGGTTGAAGGTATAGCTTGGTGATAAAGCACGTGAGTATGTGCATAGTCCTGGGTTCAACCTTAGCACAGCTAAATAAAAAGCCTCAAGTGGCTAATGGCTATATTATTGCAATATGCAGGTCTAGACAATCATTTTCAGTATCCTTGATAAGGAAGTCACACCCACGAGGAAAGCAGAGCCAAGGTCCCTGCCCTGCCTACCTATTCCTTGCCAGCACCATTACCTTGAGCTGGCCGACAACCATGCTGATGATGCAGCTATCTGGTGTGGGCTGATGGTCCTGCGCCGTAATGTTGTGTTGAATTTTCTGGAACGGAAGGCTCTGGAAAAGAAAAGATGGGCAGTGGGCTGAGGATGTAGCTCAGTAGTTCCATGCTGCCTGGCAAGCAAAGATCCCATTTGATCCCCAATACCGCAAAAAAAAAAAAAAAAAAAAAAAAGTGAGCAGTGGGCTGAAGCCAGAAAAGGTGAAAAAAAAGTATCCCACCTCCAAGCTCTGACCCTACTTACAGACAACTTTTCCACAATGGCAGCTTTCCCTTGGAACTGCTGTCCTTCCCATGTAAGGCATGATGCATCAATCTGAAAAGTGCATAGAAAACCTAGGGTCAGACCCTCAGCACAAGCTATCTCTCTCTCTTTCTCTTTCTCTCTATTAGTTTTTTTGAGACAGGGTGTGGCTTTGTAGTTCAGGCTGCCCCTGAACTCACTATGTAGCCCAAGCTAGCCTCAAACTCACAGTGATCCTCTTGCCTCTGCCTCCCGAGTGCTGGGATTACAGGCATGAGCCACCACCCTGGCCATAAGCAATATTTTAAGAGGATCTGAAAAACTTTCTAAAATGTCCCCTAAAACAATGTTCCAAGTGTTTGGAAGGCAACTGGAGGATGGGGTAACTAAACAAGCTGTTAGGAGGTACAGCTTGCTTAAAGGAGGTCACTGAGGGTATGCACTGAAATGTTCTTGTTCCCAGCACCTCTTCCTTTCTCTGCTTCCTAGCTGCCCTGGGATGAGCAGCTGTTCTCTGCCATTGCTCTTCCACCATGGCTCTCTTGCCTTGAAACCAACCATGGACTGAAACTGTGAGCCAAGTAAACCTTTTTTTTTTTTTTTTTTTTTTTTAGACAGGGTTTCACTTTGTAGTTTAGGCTGGCCCTGAGCTAACTATGTAGCCCAGGCAAGTCTCGAACGCATAGCAATTCTGCTGTCTCTGCCTCCCAAAGGTTGGGATTATAAGTGTGAGCCACCATGCCCAGACATAAACCTCTCTTAAGTTAAATTGCAGGTGTTGGTATTTTGTCTCAGAGAAGGAAAAGTGGCCAATACAACACCTTAATTTCACTGTTTGTAAACAGGGGGACTGAAGATAACTCTCAAACTTTCCATTGATAATGGAAACTATCAACAAACAATTATACCCCATTGTTCCACAAGTCCAGGCTCTGAAAGACTATAATAAAATATACTTACCAAGTTTACAAATCACCCCCTCACCGTTTTGTGTGTGTGTGTGTGTGTGTGTGTGTCCGAGAGAGAAGTACTAGCAATTAAAACTAGGCACTCTGGTGGAGTGGAGATTTAGCTCAGTGGTTCGGATGTCTGTGTTCAAAGTGCAAGTCCCTGCGTTCAGTCCCCCAGTAACCACATACGACATGCCCACCAGCATCATAGCACTCGGGGGAAAGAGGCAGGAGAATCTCTGTGAGTTCGAGGCTTGCCTGAGCTACACAGTGCACTCAGGGCCAGCCTGAACTACAAAGCAAGACTCTGTCTTAAAAAAACAAAAAAAACCCAAAAACAAAAGCAAAAACAAAAACCTAGGGACTCTTAGCACTCAGCTACATTCCCCAGCCCTTTTTTTGTGAGACAGCGGCTCACTAAGTTGCCTAGATTAACCTGGAACTTGAGATCCTCCTCTCTTAGCTGCCCAACCTCCTGGGATTGCAAGAATGCACTGATACTCTCAGCTATTTCTCCATCTTTTTTTTTCCTTTGTATTATCAGGGATTGAACCCAAGTTCTATATACTAGCTACATGCACAGCCCTTTTTAAATTTTGAATCTGAACTTGTGATTCTCCTGTCTCAGCCTTCTCAAATCCTGGGAATAGGGTGTTAGCACACTCAGGTTCTTTCTCCAGTGTTATTCATTATATGATTTCTGATATGGATGGGTTTCACAAGGATCCAATATGGCCAGGGCTCAGCTAAAAGCCCTCCTGTTGTATAGTCAGTAAACATTCATTTCAGAGACATCATTAGAAATAAACATAAGCCCACCATTCCAGAGTCTGAGACAGGAGGATCCAAGCCTATAACCAGAGTTCAAGACCAGTCTGGGTTATGAAACAAGTTTAAGGCCATTCTGAACTACATAGGGAGACCCCATCTCAAAAAAAAAAAAAGAAAGAAAGAAAAAGTTGATTACCATCTTCAAGGCTGTGGCTGAGGTCTACTGTGGTTCTTCTGGGTAGCCTTCTGAGTACCCATGAAGTCAGGGAGGGATGAAAGTGTCAAGGTCCCCCAATGCCTAGGCTGGGACCCTTCCTACCACCAGACAAGACTGTATATGTAACCCATTAGTTTAGCTCTTTGGACCCCCAAATATTCCCATTTAGGAACAGAACTCAAAAGACTTCTATTATTTCCAGTAATGACATTGGGTAAATTACTTGAGTCTGTTTCCTCATCTTCAAAGGTGAAATAGGCTGAGGATTATGAAACAGTACACACAAAGTGCTCTTTTAGGACCTTACTAACTTCCTTCTCCTCATCAGGCTTGCTCTAATTAACAGACAATAGTAGGTGGACGTAATGTTACACATCTCTATAATCACAACACTTGGGTGGCTGTGGTAGGAGAATTGGCAAGAATTCAGTGTCAGCCTGCAATATACAGTGAGACCCTATCTCAAAAAAAAAAAAAAAAGGACAGTAGTAATACAGTAATACAGTAATCCTGAGTGAGACCCTATCTCAAAAAAAAGGACAGTAGTAATACAGTAATACAGTAATCCTGAGGCAGGATTTCTGAACTGGAGCATAGCTTGGACAATATAGTGAAACTGTCTCAAAATAAAAATAATTTTTAAATTATTGAGGATATAGCCTGCACTAAGGTCCTGAGTTTAATCCTCAGTACTGCTAACAAACGAATAGGACTGGGGAGGTAACTTGGTGTTATAGCATTTGCCTAGCACGCATTGAACCACAGGATTCAACCTTCAAAATGGAGATGCATATGTGAATGAGAGGTACTGCTCAGCGGTAAAGTGCTTTCTGTGTACGATGAGGCCTAGCCCTGGAAAAATCTACTGAAAACAACAAATACTTGTGTTAGATTTGGTAATGGCTTTTCTCTTTTGGTAGTACCAGAGATTGAATCATGGGCTTCACACATATAGGACAAATGTTCTACAACTGAACAGCATTATTAGCCCTTTTAAAAATTTTGAGTCCTGGGCCGGAGGGTTAGCTCAGTGGTTCCGGCGCCTGCCTCGCAAGCACAAGGTCCTGAGTTCGATCCCCGGTAACCACATAGAATGCTGGGCGTGGAGACACGCCCACCAACAATCAACACCGCATATCACAATGCCGGGCGTGGTGGCTCACGCCTGTCATCCCAGCACTCGGGAGGCAGAGACAGGAGGATTGCTGAGTTCGCGGCGGCTTCCCTGGGCACCATAGTGAGCTCAGGGCCAGCCTGAACTACAAAGCGAGACCCTGTCTCAAAAAGCAAAAAAAAAAAATTTTGAGTCCTGTGTGGGAGTGTAATGAGGGGAAGGAATAAATATGATTCTGAAAGAAAATAAAAGAGCATGTATATAGGGGGTGGGGAGGTGTGGGTGGGTAGGGATGTGGGTAAAAATGAGAATTAACTACAAATTCCCCAATGTTATGTGTGATTGTGAGTTGTATATAAATGTACCAATAAAGAATTCAATTTAAAAAAAAGGGTTTTTTGAGTCCCAGAGGTTTAGCTCAGTGGTTCCAGTGCCTGCCTAGCAAGCACAAGGTCCCTGGTTTGATCCCTGGTGACCACATACAATACCAGGCATGGTGATTCACACCCACCAGCAATCAGTACCACACACCACAAATGCTGGGTGTGATGGCTTATGCCTGTAATCCCAGCACTCGGGAGGCAGAGGCAGGAGGATTGCTGAGTCCCAGGCTTGCCTGGGCTACATAGTGAGCTCAGGGCCAGCCTGAACTACAAAGCGAGACCTTGTCTCAAAAAACAAAAAACAAAAAATTTTATTTTGAGATGGATCCTACTAAACTGCTCAGGCTAGACTTAAATTTAAGATTCTCCTGCCTCAACCTCCCAAGTGCTGGGATTGTTAAGTATATGCCACCATACCCAGGTAGGATCACGTATTCTTGTAAGATTCAGGGTGTATATAATAGCAAGTCTGGAATTTTCCATTCAGGAAACCAAAATCCCTATTCTAGAAGATGAAAGAAGAAAATGTGTAGACAAAGCACAGTAGTTGATTCGGGCCTCTGTCCCCTGTCCCATAGATAGAAACTCAGGCAGAGAAACATAGGCAGTCCAGCAAGGACAGCCAGAACTTTTAAACTGGATATACTAGCTCAATATCTGAATTTATCCTCTAGAGTCTAACTCTGACCCTAATGCTAAAGACTTACATAAATTGCGCCTAGTTGGCTTCTGTCATTATCAAATAACTGGTAGTAATGTTGAATGAAGCTGGATCCAATCTGCTCCCAAATTGGCTTGTCTCCCATTCTGGAGTGTCACTCGGTGTCACTGAGACCTGCAAAACCAAAGACAGAGAAGAAAGAATTGGTACTGCAAGACTGGATATAGCAGCTGCTGACTCCTATCACTTCCCGACCTCCTAGCCCAGGGGTTCTTTGCTCAGGTCTGTTGTTTCAGGGAACAGGGACAAGCCCTGGGGAATCTGGTAGGAGTATTATTTTTTATGGATCTTTCGTTTGTTTTTGAGACAGGATCTTACTGTGTAGTTAACGCAGGCCTTGAACTCACTAGGTAGCCCAGAATGGCCTCAAACTCATGGCGATCTTGCCTCAATCTTCTGAGTGCTGGGACTACAGATTACAGGCATGCACCACTACACCTGGCTGGTGCCAATGCTGGGCTAGTGCTGGGAACCACGGATCAGATTCAACCCTTTCTTTGAAAAGCTCCTCATCCATGAGACAGAGGAGTGCCAGAGGTGGGAAGCACACAGGTTGGATGTTGAAGGTGGCATCATGACAAAAGAAATCAGAGCAAAAGTGAAAATAGAAGGTAAAAATTAAAACAAAGCTTTTGTACATAGGGAGGGGAAGGGCTTAAGAGGGAGAAATGGGGTAAAATAAAATTAATTAAAATTTTTTATTATAATAAATCAAAGAAAGCCCTACAATGTCCAATAAAGGGAAGCGCCTTGAAGGAAGAGTTAAGCACTTGCCTCTGTTTCTTCATTTATTTCTCTCAACAACCTTCAAGGCCAGTTATTGCTATTCTTCCCACTTTGTAGATCAGAAAACCACTGATTTCTACTCTAGCCTTTGGGTTTCCAACACTGTTTAAGGTCTTTGTTGGGAGTTGAAGGCACAGGCCTAGCTTTTTTTTTTAGGGGGAGGGGTATGAAGATTGAACCCTCAGCCTTACATAAATTAGGCAAATGTTCTGCCACTGAGCTACATCCTCAATCCTCAAGTTCCTACTTCTGACAGTGAGTGGCTCCCTTAGTCTCAAGGGGGTAGCTAATACCTGACTTGGCCCTTTCTGTGACATTTCTTCATTGATGAAGATGTCCCCCTGCTACTTCAGAGCTACGGATGTGAGTATAGTTGAGGTATGTGGAGAAGGGACATGTGTCATTTCTTCATCACATCCTCCCTCCTAGTACCTACTGTCATTGCCACAGGCTCTCTGGGAGGAGTCCCCATGCCAGCTAGCGACCAGAAAGCCATTCTGGTTTTGCTAGGGCCCTCTCAGGGAAAGAAGCCTGTCTCCCTGAGGACTAAGGACTGCATATTCTGTAGCTGTCTCTGAGTATAGAGGAACATGCATCCTGTTCTAACTTTGAGCCAAAGTAGTGAGGAGGTAGGTTTGACTCCAGCAGACAACCATCAGCAGTGGTCAAATCTGTTGTAGGTCACTGCCTAAAAGACTCTTTTATTCAGCCTCCTCCTCTGTAAAATAGGGACCCTAACCCGGATGATGTTTCCTGTGATTGTACAACCACTAAAGAACCTGGTAAAGTCCTTGCTCTATATGGTTAAGAGCTAACTCACTCCAGTTCTGTGGCCTAACCGAAGCCCAGAGCAGCCACTGGAGAGGAGCAGTATAAAGGGACAGCCAGTAAGGAGCCAGGAAACTAATCTGGCTTTATTTTAGGTCCCCTAGGAGGTAGTAGCACTAAAAATAGAAGCTCATTGCTGGGATGACTAAGAAATGTCTAGGAAATTTTAAAACAAGCAGAGGAGAAAGCATGGATCTTGCCATGCATGTACATAGGAAAACAAATGTATCCTAGGTCATACTTTGCCAAGAAACAAATGAACAAAGTGGGAAAGGTGGAAGACCCACATCTAGTTTCAACTGCTGTCTCAGCTACTTTTGCAGTCAGACTGACTCTACCCACACATAAATATGGAGTACCTGAGGCAGAGCATAAGTCCCTAACTCTGAGCCTCTCCCCAGACCACCATCACATGCACTGTGCTCAGCTCACTAAATGTATCATCAAATCCATCCTCCCTCCAAGATTCCTGGCCCTGCCCAGTCCCTGAGAGCACTTGAGGCAGGGGGATAGCTGCAGGAATACTTAACAGACATCTCCTCAGTCTATAGCAAAGTGAGGCAGTGGTTAAGGAAGGTTCTAGACTCCCAGTGACAAGTGCCCAAACTGTAACCCAAAACACATTTTTTTTTTTGAGACAGAGTCTCACTTTTGTAGTTCAGGCTGCTCCTGAGCTCACTATGTAGCCCAGGTAAACCTTGAACTCAGCAATCTTCCTGTCTGCCTCCTGAGTGCTAGGATTACAGGTGTGAGCCACCATGCCCCAGCACTGTGGTATGTGGTACTGATTGCCAGTGGGCGTGTCATCATGCCCAGCATTGTTGTATGTGGTTACCGATTGAACTCAAGACCTTGCTCTTGGCAGGCAGGCACTGGAACCACTGGGCTAAAGCTAAATCACAAAGTGCCCACACTGCAATTAAACCAGCATACTGCCACGTGTGGTAGTAAGTATCTGTATAAATCAAGCCTCTGGGAGGCTGACGCAAGAGGACTGCTGCAAATTCAAGGGTACCCTGGGTTATATAGTGAATTCAAGGCAAGTCTGGACTACTCAGCAAGACCTTCTCTTTTTTTTTTTTGCTTTTTGAGACAGGGTCTTGCTTTGTAGTTCAGGCTGGCCCTGAACTCACTATGGTGCCCAGGCAAGCCACCGCGAACTCAGCAATCCTCCTGTCTCTGCCTCCCGAGTGCTGGGATGACAGGCGTGAGCCACCACGTCTGGCACTGTGGTATGTGGTGTTGATTGTTGGTGGGCGTGTCTCCACGCCCAGAATTATATGTGGTTACCGGGGATCAAACCCAGGACCTTGCACTTGCAAGGCAGGCGCCGGAAACACTGCCCGGAAACACTGAGCTAACCCTCCGGCCCGAGACCTTGTCTTAATAGCAACAAAAACCAAAATACCTCCTCCCCCGAAACACTGAATAGTCAGGTCTTAGTTTTGAAAAAAACAATTCACATATTAACATCTTTTGTCTTAAAAGAAAAATGACATGTTCACCACCGCTTCGAGTTTGCATTAATGGATGTCAGAGAGCACAAAAACAAATGAAGGGAAGGAGAAGTAAAAGGAATTAAAATTACATAATTAGAAATTATGAGGGCCGGAGATTTAGCTCAGTGGTTCTGGTGCCTGCCTCACTGCCTGCCTTGCCTCACCAAGTGCAAGGTACTGAGTTGATCCCTGGTAACCACATACAATGCTGGGCGTGGTGACTCACACCCACCAGCAATCAGTACCACTTACCACAGTGCTGGGTGTGGTGGCTCATGCCGGTCATCCCAGCACTCCGGAGGCAGAGACAGGAGGATTGCTGAGTTTGAGGCTTGCCTGGGCTACATAGTGAGCTCAGGGCCAGCCTGAACTACAAAGGGAGACCCTGTCTCAAAAAAAAAAAAAGAAATTATGTACATGCATGAATTCCCCATGTTGAATGTAATCATCATGTACTGCAGTCATGTAGGCAGGGTCTCACTATGTAGTTCAGGCTGGCTCCAAACTCTTGACAAGCCACCCAACTCCTCAGTGCTGGGATTTCAAGCATGTGCCACAATACCTGGCAGTATTGTTCCTAATGGGATGAAGATTTTCTAATACAGAAACTAGTTGACAGGCTGGGGATGTAGCTCAGCTGCACAGCCCCTGCCTGGCAAGCTCAAGGTCCTGAGGTCAATCTCCAGTACAAAACAAAACAAAAACTAGTTGGCTTAACTGGGGACAGTGGTGCCCATCTGTAATCCCAGCACTTGCTGAGTTTAAAGCAGGAAGAACAAAAATTTAAGTCAAACTTGGGCAATTTAGTGATTTAGTAAGACCCTGTCTCAAAAATAAGAAAGGCTGGGCCGGAGATTTAGCTCAGTGGTTCCGACACCTGCCTCGCAAGCACAATGTCCTGAGTTTGATCCCCAGTAACCACATACAATGCTGGGTGTGGTGACTCACACCCACCAGCAATCAATACCAGTACCACAGTGCTGGGCATGGTGGCTCACACCTGTAATCCCAGCATTCAGGAGGCAGAGGCAGGAAGATTGCTGAGTTCAAGGCTTGCCTGGGCAACATAGTGAGCTCAGGGCCAGCCTGAACTACAAAGTTAGACCCTGTCTCAAAAAAAAAAAAGAAAAGAAAAGAAAGGCTGTGGATATATAGTTCAGCATGAAGGCCCCGAGTTCCAACTCCAGTACCACCAACATACAAACACAACTATCTGGCTGAAGCAGTAGCAACAGAATAAAAAGGACAAAAGGTTCAGTGAGATTTCTGAGTAAAATGATGGCTCAGGGGCATCTAGAAAGTGTTAGAAGGAACCTTCCTATCTATGTGCACAGCTTTCCATTCCTGGGCTCTAAATCATAAGATCCTACAACGTCCTTGCTTAAGTTCCATGAGTGGCCTTGCAATACTTGTTCCCATCTCGCCAGCCATTTCCTTCTACTCAGATCCAGTGATAAACACCTAGTGCCTGCTCACCAGGACTCTGTGCGGGCAAATCCCAGTTAGGATATCCTCACCTGCCTCATTAGTTCCTGCTTTCCCTCCAAAACTCCACCCATTTGGGGACTCCTTCCCTGACTTTAATGTTGACACTCACCCCATACGCAAACTCCTGTGGCTTTGAGTCTTGGAGATTGTAGGGCATTTCTCACACACACACACACACACACACACACACACACACACACACACACACACACACCCCTCCCAGTACAAAATGTGATACAGCAAACCATATATTTTATACTTTTTCATTCTTAACCTCTCATAAAGTGTTCAATTCATGGCTGGGAGGCAGCATTCCTGGGTCCAAAAACTAGCAGAGTACAAATGGGATATGGTAATTCATGCTTGTAATCCCAGCACTCAGAAGGCTAAGGCAGGCAAGAGGATCGCTGAGAATTGGAGGCCAGCCTTGGCTCATTGTAAGACTGTGTTTGAAAACAAAACAAGCAGAAAGCAGTCTCCTTCCAGTCCCCACACACTGTAGGGAAAGGTCCAGGCCAGTGCTTGGAAGGAGAATAGCCAGCAAGCCCTTAACTTGTTCCCAACACATTTATTATGGACACAGTCTAGGAAAAAATGAAATGCCAAGGCTCAGAAGCAGCCTCACATCAGACTGTAGACGGACTTTCATCCCAAAGGCTTCTATAGCTCTTCTGGGGTGGGGGGGGGGAGACGACAAAAGTTCTGGCTCAAGAGGTTCCAATAAATAACAGAAAAACTGTCTGGGGATTTAGCTCAAGTGGTACCACACCTACCTTGGAAGCACAAGGGCCCAAGTTCCATCCCTGGTACCACCAAACTATCTTTCTCCTCAATTTTTTGGCTTTTTTTTTTTTTGAGACAGGGTCTCGCTTTGTAGTTCAGGCTGGCTCTGAGCTCACTATGTAGCCCAGGCAAGCCTCGAACTCAGCAATCCTCCTGCCTCTGCCTCCCGAGTGCTGGGATTACAAGTGTGAGCCACCACACCCGGCGGGCTTTTTTTTTTTTGAGACAGGATTTCACTCTGTAGTTTAGACTGGTTTGAACTTGAAGTGATCCTCCTGCCTCAGCCTTCTGAGTGCTGAGATTATCGGCTTGCACCACTACACCTAACAAATTTTACTTTTTCAAGGACAAAACACAAAATAGCAGTTTCCAACTAAAAATCCTTTTTTACTAAGGCATACTAGGTCTAGAAATATACAAAGAGCTTTATGCACATTTGTTCCTAACTTTATTTATGAGTCAATCTTCATTCAGAGATGAGCAAATTGAGACTCAGAAAGGTTCCCCAACTCATTCAAGGTCTGCAACTGAAAGGTGTAGAATTGGTTGACCATGTTTAATGGATTCCAGAGGCAGGACTACTAGCTACATACAACTGAATCTAGATCAGAGCTGTTTCTGGGCTAAAACCCTGCAGAATTCCAACTTCTGAGCTTGGCTCTCTCACAGAGGGGCTGCTTTAACTGGAGATTCCACCTCCAAAACAAGATTTCCACATCAAGGGCTGGGAGTAGAGTTCAATGGTAGAGTGCCTCATTAGCCCTGAGTTTAATATACAACACTGAAGAAAAAATTTTCCACAATCCAACACACCAGCCCAAATAAATGTTATTAAAGGAGGATGATCTCAGTCTTGACAAACCTTCTAAGTAATCACCCTGTTCTACCACCTCAAGAGAGAGAAATGCTGACCTATCTGGACTTTGAGCAAGCATAGGGGCAAAGTATATAACTGTTTCCAGACTGTCACGCAGAATGATGACATATGCTTGAGGGCCCATCACCAAGGGCCATGGGGAATACTAGACAAGCCAAGAGTGCAGTGGAGTCCCTGAAACTGGGTACCAGTCATAGCCATTTCCCTTATACTCACTGTCTACAGGCCACCAAACATAATACAGAAAGTACAGAGCCTAGGAAGGACTCCTATATGGTGTAGTAGTAGTAGTAGTAGTGGTAGTAGTAGTAGTACCAGGATCAAACTTGGGACCTTTTGCTTGTGAGGCAAACACCAGGGGCAAGGAAATGTAGTGAAAAGCAGACAGCAACATAAGACAGTAAGATACTATAGGATGCCTATGCTTCAGGAACAAACTGCCTCTCTGATTTCAAGATCCAAGGAGAGAAATGTTGTGTATCCTGTTCCACCACCCTCCAGTGATTTCCCATGGTACCGGAAACAAAGTCTCAATCACTCATCTTGCCTTCAAAACCCTGAGTAACTTGGTCCTTCTACAGCATCCATATTGGGCATTTTCCTGTTTCTGGAATATCATGAGCCTATTTCTCACCTGAGTGTTTTATAACTATTGCTTCTTCTACCTGGATCACTGTTCCTCCTGGAACTTGTAACGTATGTCAACTCAAATGTCACCTCTCACCAACATCTTTCATAACTATTCAGTCTCAGGTAGCTGTCGAGTTACTCATTTTACCTCATGCATTGTTCCCTCAGCACTCATCACCATGTGAGACTGTCACTCACATATTTGTTTATGGTCATCTTCCCTGACTAGGAGATCCCTTAGTCATCCCTGTTTCCATGGTGTTTAGCCCAGCCCTAAATAAACTTTTGTGTGGGAGCCTCACCAAAAGGTCACTCCCTTTCTTCTGGAGGAGGAGTCAGTTCTGGGCAAACCCTGCTCAATTTAAAGAGGCCCAGTGACCCACTTCCTCTCCATCCACCTTCTATCCAAGTTGCCAGGAAACAACTCTGTCATTCACCCAGTTGTCACCTAGGCAAGTGAGGCTAGGCCTAACCCCACTTAGAAAGCACATAACCACACCCTGGAGGACCTGACTTTTAGTCTGTTCCACCTCCCTTTTGGTGTGACCTCTGACCTCTGTCTCATCAAAAACTGTGGACATTGGGCTGGAGGATTAGCTCAGTGGTTCCAGCCTCGCAAGCACAAGGTCCTGAGTTAGATCCCGGTAACCACATACAATGCTGGGTGTGGAGACTCACACCCACCAGCAATCAATACCACATACCACAGTGCCAGGCGTGGTGGCTCACGCCTGTAATCCCAGCACTCAAGAGGCAGAGACAGGAGGATTGCTAAGTGCAAGGCTTGCCTGGACTACATAGTGAGCTCAGGGCCAACCTGAACTACAAAGCGAGACCCTGTCTCAAAAAGAAAAAAAAAACTGTGGACATAGTCAAAGGAAATGAAGTAAGCATCTAGAGCAGGATCCAGCTGCAAGGAGTTGTTAGTTCCCAGGTGAAAACTAGTCAACCCTAGGAAGAAGGCCTTCCTCCATCTTCCTGAGAGAGGCCACACAGGGGGAGGCTTGGATCCAGGAATGGCAACTATTCAGCCCACCACTCCTTTGCCTTAATTCTGGGAAGGCATCAGATGGCTAATTATGACAGACCCTTTTCCGGGGGCAGGTATCTGAAGGCTTTTTTGCCTCTTTTGCCTGGAAGACCTCCAGAGCTATGATAGACAAATTAGTTAAAAATATTATAGGCAATCAAGACAGGGCTAGGCCCTTGAGTCAGTGCAGAAGATAAGAACTTTCTTATTACAAGTGTCGCTGGAGGTGCATTCCTGGAAGGTCACACTTCAGAAAAGGAGAAATGCCTACCTTCACATACTTCCCCTAGGGGTAAGCAGCAGAGATTCATTTCTAAAGAAGCATTAGTCACCTTGGGTTGGAGACCAAAACCTCCCTAGCTCATTCCTTCCCAGAAAATCAAAGATTTGCTTCCCCATTTAATCAATACTATCTTTTCTTTCTTCTTTTTTTTTGAGACAGGATCTTGCTTTATAGTTCAGGCTGGCTCTGAGCTCACTATGTAGCCTAGGCAAGCCTCAAACTCAGCAATCCTCCTGTCTCTGCCTCCTGAGTGCTGGGATTACAGGCGTGAGCCACCACACCCAGCACTGTGTTATGTGGTATTGATTGCTGGTGGCCGTGAGTCACCTCGCCCAGCATTCTATGTGGTTATGGGGGGATCGAACTCAGGACCTTGAGCTTGCAATGCAGCTGCCCAGCTGCTGGAACCACTGAGCTAAATCTCCAGCCCTATCTTAATCTTACTCATTAGCTATAGTTTTTTTCTACCTTATACCTGGCTCATGTTCTGCTTCTGTTCTATAAAACTTCCTTGAAGGGGCCAGAGGGTTAGCTCAGTGGTTCCAGCGCCTTCCTTGCAAGTGTAAGGGCCTGAGTTCGATCCCCGGTTACCACATATAATGCTGGGCGTGGTGGCTCACGCCTGTAATCCCAGCACTTGGGAGGCAGAGACAGGAGGATTGCTGAGTTCCTGGCGGCTTGCCTGGGCACCATAGTGAGCTCAGGGCCAGCCTGAACTACAAAGCAAGACCCTGTCTCCAAAAAAGTAAAAAAAAAAAAAAAAAAAAACCAACTTCCTTGAGGGCCAGAGATTTAGCTCAGTAGTTCCAGTACCTGCCTAGCAAGCACAAGGTCCTGAGTTTAATCCCAGTAACCACACACAACAATACTGGGCTAGGTGACTAATGCCACGCCCACCAGCAATCAGTACCACTACAACAGTGCTGGGTGTGGTAGCTCAGACCAGTAATCCCAGCACTCAGGAGGCAGAGACAGAAGGATTGCTGAGTTCCAGGCTTGCCTGGGCTACATAGTGAGCTCAGGCCAGCCTCAACTACAAGGCGAGATGTCTCAAAAAACAAAACAAAACAGGGCCGGAGGGTTAGCTCAGTGGTTCCGGCACCTGCCTCACAAGCGCAAGGTCCTGAGTTTGATCCCCGGTAACCACACAGAATGCTGGGCGTGTCTCCACGCCCATCAACAATCAACACTGCATACCACAATGCTTGACCTGGTGGCTCACGCCAGTAATCCCAGCACTCGGGAGGGCAGAGACAGGAGGATTGCTGAGTTCGCGGTGGCTTGCCTGGGCACCATAGTGAGCTCAGGGCCAGCCTGCACTACAAAGCGAGACCCTGTCTCAAAAGCAAAAAAAAAAAAAAAACAGCCGGGCGTGGTGGCTCACGCCTGTCATCCCAGCACTCGGGAGGCAGAGACAGGAGGATTGCTGAGTTCGAGGCTTGCCTGGGCTCCATAGTGAGCTCAGAGCCAGCCTGAACTACAAAGTGAGACCCTGTCTCAAAAAAACAAAACAAAACTTCCTTGACAACTGAGGTCCCTGGGCAATCCACTTTCCGGGTGTCCCCTCCTGTCCCTCTCATGTAGGAGCTTTATTTCTCCATATCAATAAATATTCCTCTTTTTTTTGAGAATTCAAGAACATACAAGGCTTTTGGTATAGCTAGCATTAGAAAGTCTAGGAAGGTGACCAGGACCGAGTTGGGTGTGGTGGCACATGCCTGAAATTCTAGTGCTCTGGGAAGCTGTGGTGGGGAAATGGAAGAACAATTCTAGTTCAACACTAAGATTAAAAAAAAAAAAAAAAAAAGAGTAGGAGACCTAGGGCAAAGGCCCTAGGTTTAATCCCTAGTACTACAGAAGAAAAAACAAAAAACAAACCGCCCAGAAAACCAACAACAACCAAAGGGCTGGAACAACTGAGACCCAATGTGGAATTGCAAAAAGCAAGTAGCTGGCAAAATTAGGTGCTGAGGAACCAGAGATCAGCCTTTCTTTTCCCTTTGAAAACAAGTTCCTTGCACCTCAAGATGAGAATTACTGGGCCAGGGATGTAGCTCAGTGGTGCTGTGTACCTGCTTTAAGTCCTGAGTTAAATCTGTGGTACCAGCAAAAACTTTAAAAAAGAGAGGAGAGAGAGAAGAGAGACAGGAGGCGGGGGAGAGAGAGAGAGAGAGAGAGAGAGAGAGAGAGAGAGAGAGAGAAAGAGAGAGAGAGAGAGAGAGAGAGAGGAGAGAGAGAGAGAGACAGAATTATCTAAGCAGATGCTGAGCAGGTTTAACCTGATGACAAATGAGGAATCACCTTCTCCTAGGCCTGAACTACCTGCAAATTGAATGGATTCAGAGGGCAGCAGGCTTTCAGATCTCTAACCCGGAGAGGCCCAGTGGATCCAAAGGGATTATATACATCTTTAATGAAAGAAATATTCATGGTACATTCCTGTAACCTCTGCTACTTGGTAGGCTGAGCCAGGAGGATTGCAACATTGAGGCCAGTCTAAGCAGCAGATTGTGACAAGACCATCCCCCTCAAATTCCAGTCCATCTCTCAGCATACCTAGGATACTGAGTGTGACAACTCTCAGCCCCCAGGCACTCAAAGACACTCTCTAACAGAAGGGATTCTGCATCTCTACAGTAGCCCTGACTCCAGCCTAGGTACTTATGGAATTGTAACATAGGTAGATACCAGCAACTATAAGGAATAAGACCCAAGAAAGTGAAGTCTTACTTACATACCAAAGTAAGACCCCTGGTCTTTGATTCTGCTGCTAAAGACACTTACTTACCTAGTCACAGCCAGACCTGGGCAAAACTTTTTTTTTTTTTGCCCAGGACACAAGCTAGCTGACAGAGTGAGAAGGGAAATGGTGCTACACAGGTCTGATGGCCAGAGTATTGACCAGAATAATCATTTACACTACAAGTCATTCCTCCAGGAAAGTTTCAAGAAATCCTACCACATATAATGGAAACAACAATCCCAGAACTCCAAAGCTGAGAAAGGGTAGCCAGCTTAAACTGGACTTCAGATGTGTCATCAAATGGCACATCTGAAAAATTAACATAACAAGTAGTCCAGCATAAGAAAACAAAAAGTCCAACTCAACATTCAGCTCAAATCAGCCAAAGAAATCCAGCCTTTGTGGGGAATGGGGGCCCACTGGCAATCAAACCCAGGGGAGCTCTACCACTGTACTAAATCCCCAGACCATTTTCAGATCTTTTTATTTTTAGACAGGGTTCTGTTAAGCTGCCTGGGATGGGCTCAAACTGGCAATTCTCTTACCAAGTGCTGGGACAATAGGTATGTGCCACCACACGCAACTTAATTTTTGTTTTGTAGTACTGGGGCTTGAACCCAGGGTCCCATGCACCCTAGGGGAGCACTCTACCACTGAGCTACATGAATAAGTTTATGAATAACTTATTATGAGTAAGTTTTTAGATTTCCTCCCCAGTCCTAGAAGGCTCAGTGAAAATGAGCTGAATTGGTTTGTCTGTTTTTTATTTTGTGAGATGGGTTTGTGAGATGGGGTCTTGCTATGTAGTTCAGCCTGGCCTTGAATTCACTATGTAGCCCACAGTAACCTTGAACTGACTGCAATCCTCCTGCCTTACCCAAGAGTGCTGAAATTATAGGCATGTGCACAACACCAAGCTAAAGGATCTGAACTGGATATTAAAACAGAATTAGCATTTCTGAAGTTCCTGCTACCTCCTGTCACCCTTCTTAAAATCCCAGGAAAAGGCCATCTATTGAAGGCACACCCACTGAGCCTCCATGAGCAGGTCCACTGAATTTCTCAACTCTCAGGAGAGCTCTTTTCATCCTAGGAAGATGCCCACATTAGGAAGTTGGTACCTGAATCAAGGTCTCATTTAAAAGGGCAGAAACCACACATCCAGGGTCTAGGTAGGAGCCTAAAGGCCAAGGCTGATAAAAATCCTAGGCACTGTGAAAACACTCAGCAGGCCTCTAGGAAAGGGAAGAGCTGCAGCAGAATGTAGAAGCCAGGAGCTGGCCTCAACAGCCATAACAATTTGAATCTCTCTCTCTTTTTTGCGGTACAAGGGAATGAACTCAGGGGTTCAGAGGTGCTAGGCAGGTGCTCTACCACTGAGCTGTAACTCCAGTCCTTTTGATCTTTTTATTTTTTTATTTTTTTGAGACAGGGTCTCGCCTTGTAGTTCAGGCTGGCCCTGAGCTTACTATGTAGCTCAGGCAAACCTCAAACTCAGCAATCCTCCTGCCTCTGCCTCCTGAAACTTTTGACATACAGTATCTTCTAATTTTAAAGTTTGAGAGCCAGGCATGGTGACACATGCCTGTAATCCCAGAACTCCAAAGGCTGAAGCAAGACTGTCACAAGTTCAAGGCTAGCTGGGGATACATAGTGAATGTGAGGCCAGTCTGAATAACAGAGCAAGATCCTGTCTCAAAAAACCAAAATAGAGCTGGGGGGGTGGCTCGTGCCTGTCATCCCAGCACTCGGGAGGCAGAGACAGGAGGATTGCTGAGTTCGAGGCTTGCCTGGGCTACATAGTGAGCTCAGGGCCAGCCTGAACTACAAAGCGAGACCCTGTCTCCAAAAAGCAAAAAAAAAAAAAAAAAAAGGAACCTAGGGATTTAGCCCAATGGTTCCAGTGTCTGCCTGGCAAGTGCAGGTCCCAAGTTTGATGAACTACAAAGTTTGATGAACTATGAAGTCTCAAGTTTGCCTAAACTACAAAATGAGATCCTGTCTCAAAAAAACTAAAAAAAAAAAAACAGTCTGAGTCTCTCAAATTATTCATCCTATCCCAACCCACCAACCTAGAAAACAAAATGAGAAAGTAAGTCCTAGTCACTAATAGATCTGAAGTGAAATCTCACTATGTGCACTGTAAGTACCTGAGTAACTTGGATTATGGATGTGCATCATGGTGCCTGGGTTAAGGAACTAAGGGACTAAATTTTGAGTTGAATGAAAAGCCAAGCATCTTCACAACTTTGCTCCTTCCTTATATAGCCATCCTGACTATTTTATATCATGTCCCATTTCCCAAGACAGCCCTAAATGAACAAAGGGTACAGATTCTGGAGAAACACAGGTTTCTCCTAGATGGCCTGCCAAGATCTAGAAAGGTCAAGGACTTCTTCAGGTTAGGATGCTTAGCAATAGCTAATGTTAATTCTTCCTACTCATATGTAACCTTGCAGAAGGAACAATGTTCTTTTGATCCTGAATGGCCAGGGGATGATGATTCAGTGGCAAAATGCTTGCCTAGTGTGCAGGAAGTTTTTGTTTTGTTCTGAGACAGGGTCTTGCTTTTGTAGTTCAGGCTGGCCCCGAACTCACTATGTAGCTCAGCAATCCTCCTGTCTCTGCCTCCCGAGTGCTGGGATTACAGGCTTGAGCCATCAAGCCCGGCAAAGTTTTTGGTTTGATCCTCAGCAAGGCAACAACAAACCAAATCCTGTGGTCATCCATGTGTAGTGCCACATGCCTGCATTCCCAGCATTTAGGAGGCTGAGGTAGGAGGAGCACAATGAGTTCAAGGCCAGCCTGGGCTACGTAGTGAATTTGAGGCTGGCCTGAACTACAAAGCAAGACCCTGTCTCAATAAGACAAAACAAAAGATCAACATGGACACTAATCCCTTGCCTTAAGCCTGGCTCACATGAAACCCATGTTCTAGAAAGTACCAATATAATATAGAGATTTTGAAATACCTATTTCTAGTTCTAAAAGATTCCAACTCATTGGACCCTGTGTGTGTTCTCTGGGTCTCCCTCTTCATTGCTCAACTCTGGGTCTCTCCTGAGCCCACTGAATAAATCTGACTTCCATATGTTCATGTTCCAAGATGTGAATAAGGAATTTTAGTACAGGAAAGGCAGGCATCCTTTTTCTGTGCTTCTTGACGAGAGAATGACTAGGCATAGCAACTGAACTGCAGGAAAACTTCCAAATCAAAACATAATGACTAGAAAAATCACCAGGGAAAATATTGAAGGAAAAAAAAAAAGGTCAGGGGCTATGGCTTGGTCCAACTCAGCCTTCCTAAGAGATCTAGCATTATGCTTGCTGTGGAGGCTACTTCTTTAGTCCTTTAAGAGCTGTGGCTCAGAAGCCAATGGGTCAGACAATCAAGGCTTGATGAGCAATCTCTCCAAATCTCAGGATCTTGGAAGCCTAATTTCTTAATTTATCATCCCTCAAAAAAGAAATGCCTGGTGCCAGGCGTGGTGGCTGTAATCCCAACACTCGGGAGGCAGAGACAGGAGGATTGCTGAGTTCGAGGCTTGCCTGGGCTACACAGTGAGCTCAAGGCCAGCCTGAACTACAAAGTGAGACCCTGTTTCAAAAAAAAGAAATGCCTTGGGGCCGGAGGGTTAGCTCAGTGGTTCCGGG